>JAHWFP010098284.1:0-25704 GCA_023313725.1 Lithobius niger | reverse complement strand
AGGAACTGTGTTTTGACTGCGAGAAAATTAAAAATGATTTTAGATTACGAACTGTGCTTGTGTTGAGTAAACTGTGTTCTAAACTTGTGAGAATTTTAGACGATTTTGGATCAAGTTGCTTCCTGAAATGGAGATTTGTTTGGCTAATCAGGATGTATGAGTAACTGTAGTGCTACTGTATTTGCTGCTACGATTTTCACAAAATGTAAAATTGGATGGTATAATTTGTTTGACCCACAACTTTGCATCTCAAACCACGATTGAGTTTTTTAATTAAGTAAATGGTTCCTTGAATCTTGGGGAAAAAATAAACAATAACCAAACTGCATTTTGATACAATAAATAAACAATTTTAAACTTTTTAATAACCAAAAAAAGAAGCATAGTTTCACAGTACTGATACGGCTGATCAATTCATTATTTAGCATTTATATATGTATACCACTAAATGCATTAATTTTACATAATTTCTACAAAGCTAACAATTGTACACTGTGAAATTCACATCATTTAAAATTGATCACCAGGCACATTTAATCTTCAAAATAAATATGCTTGCACTTCTCCATAGCTTTATCCACTCGAGCCAACAACTGTAAGAAAAAAAAAAGTTAATGATTAAAATTACAACCTTTCACAGTTAGGCCGCAGGCCGTGGAGCAAAATAATCGCTAGAAACAATGATTCATTTCTCACAAAGGGGAGAAACTTGCCTTTGTTACATAAACTAGGAAATAGTTCGCTGATACCAAAAATGTCTTGCCATTTCACTGACAGTGTCATTAAAGAGAGTAATTAACAAAGAAAGGAAGTGCATTTTAGACCAATGAGCAGCCGCGACTATCCCGCAGACATGACCAATCAGAGTAGTTCTCTGAAATGATTCTTGCGCCTACCCAACATAGGCCTTCTTTGATTCGGAGTTCCTTGAGTTTTTTTCCGGTCGAAGGAAATTTTCTTTACACATTTCACTCAAATCATAAGAACTGTATCGCACTGCTTTACTAAATCAAAAATTACACTGCCCTAACTGGTATTGGCAAACAGTACGAAAGCAATAACCTTAACATAACTATAAATGCGCTTACAACCTAACGTCCCATATTACTTAGCCTAAGGGAACCGTCTCACCAGAAGACACTGACAACGAAGATCGCTTAGAGAGATCACGGTGAGAAAGGAGGACATTAGTTTAGGTGCCCGACAGACCGTGAATGGAAGACGGGGCGTCGACAACAATAACAAGGTCAGCAGCCGAACAGTCAGCCAAATGAGGCTCTTTCGAGGCGGCCTTGACTTTAACTATTCCTGAAGAATCTACTTTTGTGTTGGAAAAAATCGACGTGCAGGTTCACAGAGTGACGGCTAGAGAAAGAAAGATAGCCACTTTCGCTTTATGGCCTTTGTATAGGAGGGGTGTGCGCATGCGCACTGGTGTTAGCAAGATGGCTGGATTTAGACAATTTTATCGCTAGAGAAAAAGCATTCGAGAAACAAGAAAACTAAATTTACAGGTAATCTATACAGTATAACCTCGTTAATAAGAACTCGGATAACAAGAATTTCCGCTTATTAAGAACTTTTATCAAGATTTTGGTTGGTCAGCTCTCAGTCAGCTCTAAATATATACGGCTATAACGAACTCTGTTAATACGAAAGTACGGATAAGACGAACAAATATTTACAATTCTAGCTTATTTTTACGAATTTGCTGTTCCTAACGGTTTCTTTTTCCTCCCCCTTGAATTTCGTTTTGTTTCACGCAAAACATCAATCGCTAGTTGACCCCATCTTGGGAAGTGATAAGAGTTTTGTCCGTTTGCGCAAACGCGACGGTCAAGGACGAATGAAAAGAAAATACCGTATACTGGTAGGCTACATTTTTTTTTAAGTTGCAGTCCAATTTCTCTCGTCCGTTTAATAAGAACTACGGTTAATAAGAACATTTTCAGCAGCCCCCGTAAAGTTCGTATTAAAGAGGTTTTACTGTATTTTCATCGGCAATACAATAAAAACACATGTAATGCCGCAACGTTGAATTTGAAAATGACGGTTGAGTGCTGCACGGATGTGAGAACAGGAGGCAGGGATCACGAAACTTTGAATGAATGACATATTCACACAAGGAAGCTGGGATCCAAATACAGAATCGAGGCATAAAATCTTTTTTACAGAATGCAATAAAACCGAGGCCGTGCGCGAATCGGGCAAACCCTTGTGAAGCAGTGCCCTGCAAGGAAGTGCCCTTTACGGCATCCGGTCGAAACGTTAGATAGACAGGACATTAAAAGAGCATTACGCTGAGATAAGCTGTAAGGAAAGTAAGTATTTTTGGGAAGAATAAACCTATACCGAGAGCTCTGCGAGGGGTCCCCTGAGCAAAGCAACCTAGCACAGCCTAGTAATAAACCTCCAAACCAAGAGAAAGTTGGTTTGGCCCACAACTGGCCTAAGTCTCCTAAAAAAAATACCGTATTGTCTCGCATATGAGCCGCATCTGGAAAAAAAAAAAGAGCGAGCAAACCATATATTATACTTGACTTTTATGACAGATGCAAAGACATGAAAATGTTGATATTAATCAATTAACAGACAAACACTTTAAGGTGTACAGTAGTTTGATGGTATGCATTAAACCAGCACTTGGAGGCCATGTTTGTTTACAAATAAAACTGTTTTTTTTTTGGTGAATCTACATATATACACGGTGAAGGCGGCCAAGTGCACCGGCCTCACCATCCCGTCGTACAATCAAGGACCCCACACTGTAGCGCCATCTGTTGACGAGATTCGCCTTCAAATCCGGGTTGGGACACTTTTCCAACGTCTTCGAACAGATGGCGCCACTTACCAAACCTGCCATGTCTCCGTCTGCTGACGGCCTAGGACTACAAGTTCGGGTTATAAAACTTTTTCCTTAGTCTTCTAAGAGATGGCGCCATTTACCAGACCTGCCGCACCGCTGTTTGTATCATATTTTGGCGTATTATTGTGGCACCAAAGCGCCAACAAAGTTTTAGTCGCATGGAATGTGCCATTGTCAGCGTTTGAGCTAAAAATATAAACCAATCTGTGTCTACTAAACCAGACAATTTTAAACCAAACGACGATAGGTTCTTAAATTGGAAATTGGCAGCCTGATACGATGGAAAGGCACATTTATTTCCTAAATGCTTACTTCCAGAAAGTAGTTGATTTTTTGTTAAGTGGGCGGCAACAATTGTTGCATGCAACCATTTCGCATTACGCGGTACCGAGGTGAATTGTTTCAAAGGATTCATTTAAACATGGGATTACTTGCTTACTGAATGCTGGATTTCTCAGTGATAGGGCTTTTTTTTTTAGCTTTTAGTCAAACATACACATGCGACTTTTCCGGGGCTGCACCAAAGGGAAAATGTCACGGGGCGGTGTTTCGGTAGGGAAAGAGGAGCAAGAGAAGTGTGTGTGGGCGGGGGCGATGCGCGGTACCGAAGTGAAGTGTTTCAAAGGAATTTTCGGGGAGGTGTGGGGGAGGTGGAGGTGGCCAAGTGTGTGTGGTGATTGGGGGGAGGGCAAACGTGGGAGCCATTCACATGTTCGGTCTTAGGTTGGTAAATTTAGAACCAAAGACCAAACACCTGAGGTGCCGGAGGGAGGCGGTGTGATATTCAGAACCCACACTATGGGAGTGCAGGAAGAGGCTGCGGCAGGGGAAGACAGAGATGTACGGGGCAAGTGGGGGGGGGGGGGGGGGGGGGGGGGGGCCCCATTGTGCAGCATGCGCATGGGCACAACTAGTATCTTCATAATGGTTGTAGCTAGTGACTTGTGGTTTGCACCATTGGAGAGCTGGCAAAAAACAAAACTTAAAAAGTGGTGTTTTTGAACATTAAAATTGATCAACAGTTAGCAAAATTATTGCAATGTCAACAAAAAATAAACCACAGGGTTTTTTTTTTGGACAAAATTATTTCGATAAAATGCAAATTGAGACAATACGGTAGCATGGAAGTTACTGCATACAACAGAGAGTTAACTAGAGATCGACCGAATCCACTTTTACAAGTCCGGATAATTTACAAGATATGGCAAATCGGTTCCGGGTGCTAACTGAATCCAAAATAAAACCTTTGTTGATCGTTGCATTTTGTACAGACTAAATTTTCTCTCTAGCTGACTGAAGTTTGAAGATTTGAGTACACATTTTCACTAGGGATGCACCGATGTGCCCTAAAACCGATTCCGATGTTAAAAAATCATCGGCCGATGTCCGATGCCTGTCTACCGATGTTAAAAAAAAATTAGTCATGTGTTAGTTAGTGAGCGAACCTAAATTGAAATTAGTTGCTATTGAATTTGAATTTTCACAGTATTTTCCACAACGACATTTTTCAAAATTAGTCATGTGTTCGTAAACCATTCATTTATTGAATAGTAATATTAACATACAGCCATTTACAGTCAATGGTAATTAAGCTCAGTAAAAAAAAACTACCATCATTATTAGCTAAGTACTAATTAAAATATTAAAAACTCTTAAAAGATAAATAAAAGATAAATTCCTAGGTTAAAGCACTGTTTGGGCTATCAGTACTTCCAGTTAACAGATGGAAGATTTTGTTTCAGAAATACCAGCATCATTAATTTTTCTGGAAGCAAACTGATATTTTTGGTGCTAATATTTCTACCAGTACTGAACAGTCTTTCTGAATGAACAGAACTCGGTGGGACACTTAACCTTTTAAACAAAAAAATCATTCCAAACACAGTAACGACGTTGAAGCTTTGAAGGGAAATTATAGGTTGAAAAAACGCAATTTTAGGCCAAAATATCAAATTGAGAAAAGCTGAAATTCGCTATCTGACATGTTGTGCATCAATTTCTGTACCAAATAAGTTGTTACCGATGTCTATAATTTTATAAAAAGCACTTTAGTTGAGCATAGACCGACTAAAAACTGCAAAAATGTTGATCTCGTTCTTTTTTCCGAAGTTAGAAAGCAGAAAATTGTTCATTTTTGATCCGCGGTAGCGGCCGAACCAGTTGAGTGGGCGTTGCCATCTTGGATTCGTTGAAAAGCTGGAATTCCCGTCTATCAAGGCCTCTCAACATATTTTCTCGATGCCCATTTGGCATTGACCAATCAGGCCGATTGTAATAGGCCGTTTCTGGTTGTTTCAAGGGAACTTTTCAAAGTATTTGAAGATCGCGTTCTCTCATTGGCCAGTTGGCCCCACGTGACAGATTTGGCGCGCTCTCATTGGCTAATGCGCGATTTCAACATGGCCGCCACTGCTCGATTCGGTTTTCACGTGAGCGCTCGTGTTTCAGTTCGTCGCTATGGTTCGTCGCTGAAAATCACAAGAACGATGATGTTTCACAACATAAAAAAAATTAAAACAGCTACGATAAAAAACTAAAACGGAAAGGAGCCTATAATTCTTCACACTATCGCTTATCAGGTGGGAACAACGATTTTTAGCCTAATTAACACTGACTTTCGGACACGTTTTGTCAACACGGAGATTTTCAATTTTAGTTCATTATACCACCCGTAATTTAAATGGTCCTCCGAAACTATTAAAGCCATTTAATCTGATTTTTTTCTGTGCACTTTAATGAATATCTGTTGCGTGTTTGTACTAAGTTTGAAATAATTGTGTGCAATAGTTTTCTCAAGAATAACTATTTCGTTAGTGCCTCACTCCAGTCTGCATGGGTGACGACAATTTTTTTTTTTAACAAACTCCCAAGGTGACCAAGATTGCAAAACGTTCTTTATAGGCTTGAATTGCAATTTAACTACGCCTACGCTAATCTTTAACGAACTGTGTTAATCTTTATATGAACTTTGTACGAATAATTAAGCTTAGGTAACGAAATTCCTAAAAAAAAAAAGAAAAATGGTACATCGGTCAGCTTTTCACATCGGACATCGGCCGATTTCCGATGTCCGATGTCAACATCGGTGCACCTCTAATTTTCACAACTTGTTCATTGGTTTTCCCCTTATAACTTCCCATCAGCAGAAACGCAAACCATAAGTCAGTGTAAAATTCGGGTGGGAATTCTGCACATTTGGCGAATTTTCAGTAATAACTGTCTCCTTCCTCATGCCTCCCTCAACACTACACGAGTTTACGAATTTATTCCACGAATCATGGAATAAATTCCATGGAATAAACTCGTGTAGTGCTGAGAGAGGCCTGAGGAAGATGACAGTTATCACCGAAAATTTGCCAAATGTGTATAATTCCCACCCGAATTTGATACTGACTTTGGTTTGCGCTTCTGCTGATAGTAAAAGTACTGTGAAAAACCAAAGTAGACGAATGCTCAATATTTTTACCCTTATAACTTCTAAACAGTTTATGCTAGCCATTTAAAATTGGCTCCATTGTAAAGCTGGTGAAAAATGCTTTGAATGGTATGCTGAAATCGGCCATATATTAGCGAAGTTATTGAAAAATCGTCTAAGACATTTTGCCGATTTGAATCTGAATCCTAAAGATCCAACTTTAGATCCGGTTCGGATTCGGTTGATGCCAAAGTTAAATTCATACGCCGTACTTAAATATACCCACCTTTTCTCGGCCTCGAACCTTCACTTTTGTGTGTTTGTGTCTATTCTCTTCTCTGTCTTTCACGATTTTCTCCCAATACTGAACCTCCTCTTCACCTATGCAAACAGACAAGTGAGTGAAAAAGATCAAATCAGTCCTTTGTATACAATACCACACTGTTCAAAGTATACTATACGAATTGATGAATTGTATATAAAAACATTTAACTTGTAGCTTGTAAATGCTATGCCGTACACACGGTAAGTAAATTTGAATCAGGTGTCTGAGCAACGTTCTTCGACTACGACAAGCACTTTTTTTGCTGCAGAGTCAAACCTACACCAATTAAAATAAAATAGCCCGGTATGCCAAGCCAAGCAATAGAGAACGCAGCCTATTCTGTTAATACTGTAAATTAATTTAACCTCTTGACTTGCAAGCGTGCTTATTTTTTCTTATATTCGTCTTACTTTCATTTTACTCGCTCAAATTTTAACCGATTTTGAAGTTTGAATGCACCATTCGAACCGTTTTTTCGAGAGCTATCCATTGGTGCTACTAAAAAGTCAGTAGCTCAAATAGTTTTTGAATTATTTAGCAAAAACTAAAATATAACCAAATATTGACCTTAAAAATTTGTTATGGAATCCACAGTGGAGAAAAAAAAACCTACAATCAAGAAAAATATGAATCTGATTCAGCATTGGCTGTGCTATGGTACAAACTATATTGGTAACAGAGGCACTGTCAGTATCTTGGGTGAAAGTCATCCGCCTTACAATCGTGTCCATTTATATTGAATTTGTGAACCCATAACCACTGTTTGCCTGATATTTGTGCCGCCTTACCATCCCAAATCCCTGTACCAATGCTAGCAGCTATCTACAGGCGTCAAGTATCAACCTCACTCAAGCATTCCAACTGATTTCAATTTAAATTCTGTTGCTGAACTAAATTCATCGCTGCAATGCATTACTACCACTAGCGAAATAATGCTGCAAGTCAGAGGGTTAAACTTAATAGACTACACATATTTATATTAACTAGGCAGACAGTTGAGTTCTGAGGATGACAATTACTCGGCGGAGCGAGAGCTGCTATAAAAACATCAGTTTATTTCCTGTATTCTCATTTTCATCTCACACAATGGAATGCCTGAATATGACGCAACTGAACACTGTAAGCGAATACTAAACATTGTTGCTACGGCTCTGTGGGTGTAGGGAAATTGTTTGCATAATCATTTGCGTAAAATCTGTTCGCAACTATTGCATATTACAGAATAAAATGAGATATTTCAGTATGATATTGGCAAATTTATTTTCACAAACTGGAACTCATTCGATGAAAAGTTTGCCATCCCAGGTTTCGACTCTACAAATTATCTGATAATAGCTACTAGTCTATGTTTCAGTCCAAAATAAGTAAGGTACAATTTCAGAACACTTATGGCTTTTGTGGTTAGCACGATTATCCCAGAGGTTCCGGGATCGAACCTGACCTTAGTCATCACTGGTATTTTCGGGAACAGAAAGGCCCTGTGGTGCTTCGTGCTCATGTCAATGATGCCATGTAAACGATCTTAAGTGTTTCCAATTGGAATTACCATTACTAGCCTATTAAATACCCAGGGGAGGCTGACAGCCCCTCCTAAAATGTTTCAACCCTTTACCGTCCACGCCTGATAGACAGGGCCGGATTTCTAAATAGGCCCAGGAGGCCCGCTACAGCGACATTTTTTAAGGGGCGACATGAAAGCCCAAAAATAATCAGACATGCGACGAGCTTTTGCTGGTTTTGCTGGCATTCGAGTACGGCAAGTAATGAAAGGAGCACTGAAGTTCACTAGTCTGTGACAAATCAAAATGAAAAGTTGGACACGCGTTACATCTTCAGCCACTTTCTGCCACCTTCATCTCGGTACTAAAGCATTAAATTTATAGCCTTTTACTTTAGTAGCCTTATTACACTTTCCGTAAGAAAAGGTCCCATTCATATAAAACATAAAGTAAAACCACAGTTCCAAAATTGCGGTAGTAGAGGAAACCGTTGGCACGTAATTCAAAGCATTCTGTTTTACTGTACCATCATGCACGACAAACAATACTGCTATTACTAAATTCTACAACCCTTGTAAATTCTTGATTCTGCATAATTGTGAAAATTGTAAGAGATGTGAAATGATGGGGAGGGGGGGGGGGGAGTACACTGAACATGTTGTTAAGAGTCTATAGATAATAGGGGTCGCAACACTTCAGGAGGGACGTTCCCTACTGAGGCGGGCCTAAACAGGTGGCAAAAGGCTAAATCCGGCCCTGTTGGTAGGTAGGCCAGTTGCGAGATTTGAACTGGCATTCACGTGGGTTGGGGACGAGGGCACTGAGCTCTTGCTGCTCGCTTTGCTCGGGATCAAGGAGACCTCACACGAAGCTCTTGTTGCATTTTGAAACTTAGTTTTGTGCCGTTCAGTAGCTGTCCAATACATTGGACTGGGGGACTGTAAAGGGACTATGGACTGTAACAGTCAAACTAGTGAAATTGCCCAATTGACGCCACCACCCTAAATCGACACTTCTCGGATGCGTAATTAACGAAATCAACTCTTTATCCAATGCAGTTCACGATAGGGACCTTCCGCCATTTGGGCTGTAACTGTCCACAAATCAAAAGCATAATGTGAAGCAAAAAAGTTCAGCACACAAATCCGGACAGGAAAGGGAAGATACATCTTTTACGAAAAGCAAACGTAGAACCACAAAATCATATTATCACCCGTAATTTGCGTGAACGCTCCTTTTTTCAATAGGGCGTTATAGTGATTTTCGTGTTCAGAGTGCTCTTCTTGCAAGCCCTCTAATAGCCCGAAATGAACAAGCTGCAGATTTTCTGAATGGTTGGGATCTATTCTTTCCATTAATGCTAACTGAAATTGTTTAACTTAGATAGGAACCATCCTACACCCGTTTAAAGGTGTAGTCGTAATGGTGTAGCGGCAGAAGCGGATGGTAATTTTTATATTAAAAGTGCTCTTGCTAGCCTTTTAACAGCCCGAAATGAGAAATGGACGTGCTTAGGATTTTCTGAAAGGTGGAGATCTATTCTTTCCATTAATACTAACTGAACTTGTTTAACATAGATCGGAACTGTCCAACCCCCGTTTAAAAGTTAAGACTAGGGGTGTGCGAGCCTCGAAAGTTTCGAGTCGAGTCGAGTTTCCTATCTGCTCAAACTCGACTCGATATAACCCAACCAAACTCGAATCCGGTGAAAATGCGATAACTTCGCTAATTTTTGACTGATTTTGACGTTCTAATATACCAAATTCATCGTCTCGACAAGAGCTTTCCAGTGGTGCACATTAAGAGCGTCTAGCTCAAACCAATTTAAAGATATATCCTAAAAAATGGAAAACTAGTTGTAGACTTGACTCGCACAGTCCATTAAGCAGCATCTTAGTTGTTATTACACTAACAAATAAAAAAGGCACTTGCAAAATAAGTGTGTTGACTAAATACTCGAACTCGGCCCGATACTCGATTCTTCTGTTGCAAACTCGGCTCGACTCGACTCGAATTCAAATTATCCTACTCGCACACCCCTAGTGAAGACGTAATGGCGTAGCGGCGAACGCGTATGGTGATTATTTAATTCAAAGCGCTCTTGCTAGCCCTCTAATAGTCCGATATACACATGCTTAGGATTTTCTGAAAGGTGAGGATCTATTCGTTCCATCAATCCTAACCGAAATTGTTCAGCTTAGTTAGTGACCGTCCTACGCCCATTTAGAAGTGTAGCTGTAATTGGTGTAGTGGATATTTCAATTGCAAAGTGCCATTCATTGTAAAGCACATACTTGTATTTGTATCTAAGCTAAACAATTTCGGTTAGGATTGATGGAAAGAGTAGACCGCCACCTTTCAGAAAATCCTAAAGCATGTCCATTTTGGGCTATTAGAGGGCTAGCATGGGCACTTTTGAGTTTCAAAATCACCATACGCCATGTTTAATGAGTTAGCCTTACAACTCCAAATTCTAAAATACGTGACTTGCCTTGCCGCTCCCCCTTTGACGCTTTCCTGTATGCCTGTGACGTAGCAGTAAGGCTGGACACAAGGTAAAGGCAAGATGCAACTCAGTTGGCACCATATCCCATCAGGCAATGTGGAATGATTACTTGTATCAGTTTGTTGATTTCGGGAGTACAACCCCAAAGCTATATTACAGGCAGGCTGAAAATTAGGCCAAGCAAAGTAAAAAAAAATAGTTCTTGGGCAGAGAGACCGCATAAATCAACGAGGGGTGAGGTTATTTTCCTTTTTTTTTTAAACCACAACCATGTGTAAAATGGTTTTCACTGAATAGCTTCTTAACACTTTACTGCGTTTAGTTAGCTTTTTGGCCAATGGTAAGGGCTCGTAGTCACAATTAAAATGCTGTACCAACACATCAATAATGGTAAAAAATTAAGAAAATGGCAAAATTGTTAGCAAGTTCTCAGAAATCCTCAAAAAATAATAAATGAAGCATTGCTTTTTACGTTCAGAGGTGCTTTACATTCATTCTTGTACCTTTGTAAGGTCTTATAGGTACTGGCAGAAAATGTAAAATCGTCTACTTACCATCAAGCAATGAAGCATCTTGGACCTTTGCCACAAAATCAGAATCCAAAAAATCCTGAGCATTCTCGGGTGATAAACAGCGAACATAAATTTGGTTCTGCCCCAACTTTGCTTCAACGTATCCAATGCCACCACCAGTTGATTTAATTTTATCCTGAAATATTAAAAGGGATACAATTAAATGTTTTAGTATCTACATAATAATCCTGGATGACGGGTGGGAAAAAAAAGATGGGTTGACTGTATTAGAAAAGGAAAAGGCCACGCAAAGTGCCCGGCAACAATAAGAATTTATACAATTGCTTTAACAACCACTTTATAATTGTGGTGAACAATGCTTATCATTGCTACGTTGCAAAATGATCTGCAGCGATAAGACCTCTATAAATGAAAACAAAACCCTATCAGGCATTGTTGGCGTTTTACATTGCCTTACCCAGAAAAAAAAAATGCCAAAGCTGCCAGGCCAAAGGTTTCAAAAGTGTATTTATTTAATTCCCCATACCAATACTCAAATGTCAATGCTTGGAGGCTGGGTGTGGAAAAAGGGTCCAGTCTTTGTTGGGTTTGATTGAGTGAGTGAAGCGAGCGGAAATCAGCATTTGTTAGCTAGAATGCGCAAAAATCTTATTGGTCGGGTTTCCATCTAACACCATTCGTTGCATGGGCTGTCATTAGCTCATGATAATATGCAACGTGGAAAATTACATTTGAAAGTAGGTAGCAGCTAATTATAGTTAAGGTATAACACTATTCAAGATGCCCTAAACTGATGCCACTCCAAGCATATTTGGCCAAGCAAGGGAGATGAATACTTGACACAATTCAGATTTAGTATGTCTAGCTGTGTGTTTGTCTGTACGAAACACAATAATATTCGCAATTTTGTTCCGATTTAGTTGAAATTTCATGACAAGGGAGCTTTGATGCTGTAGAGAAACAAGTTCATAGATAAACTTTTAGGCTTACCTAAAAATGTTTGGAGATATTTGGGTTTTCCTTTTTAGTGGGAAGAATGCAGAAAATAATTACAAATGGTTGAAATAAAATACAACATCACAGTACTGCCAATTTCCCACGTTATGAAACAACATGGTTGCGTTATTTCTTCTGAAGCCAATCTCGCAAGCGATGGCAGACCTACACAGATGCGCTAATAAAAAACGGTGTTGGATTCGTTCACTTTGGTGTCTGTTGGTCTCGCCTGGCCAACTAATTGCAATTTTCAGATCCCAATTACATGCCTAGTCACAAAAAAACAGTTGCTAGCCAAAATTACCATAGTCAATCACCAAAAGGGATTTATATGGCTGTGCCCATCAGCTTTCTTTTCTACCGATTCGATACCAGCCAACCATATCACTCCCAAAATTATCAGTATGTTTGATAATTCTTCCAAAATAATAATTGAAGGTGAAATTGTTGACCCTATAATACAACCTCGATACGCTTAGCCCAGATTACCAATTTAAAATCATGCTGCTCTTACCCACAGAGACCTGTAGGCAGACCGTTTCATCCTTGTTTGGGCTCATCAATAGAGAATACTTTGTGGATGAGAGCGTAAGTCCCTTGCTGTGGTAAATTAACAAACCTGAACTCATTGCAGAAGCTATCCGAACTCCCGTTTTTGGGGAGAAAAATATCACAAATTTTGAGTGTTTAATATGAAAGAAGACATCAAGCTTGTTCAATTACCAGTTTTAGAAGTAATTTTGTTCAGATTATCTCGTTATCTTGTTGGTTAACCCTCTTAGGTGCAAGCATTTTTGTAGCACATTTACTTCTTTAAAACCTTTTTGTTTAAGCACCATACGTTTCTTAGGACAGTTTCAATCTCGCATCCCCCTTGGTCCCTGTTCTACATGATGCTATCCACAAGGCTGTGCTATAGTCGCTGTTCTGCGGGTGCCGCGAAATGCTTACGTAACTTGTGGCCGGCCCCCAATCTCAATCTCACATCCCCTGCTCCATAATACATGTACTAACCATTAGGCTGTGCTTGGGTCACTGTGTTGGGGTTCTAAGGGAACGTTCACGTCATTTGTGGTCTGCCTCTGGCTAGAGCCCCCCCCCCCCCATTCATACATGCATGTACAACTGCTATTTAACACCAATTTGTAAAGCACTATCATCAAACTCAAACTGCTCTTAAAAATGTAGTTTCTTTTTTTTTTCGTGTAAATTTGATAGTCTGAAAACCGGTAGCTGGCGTTTCAACGAATTCACGGAACTCGAACGACTGCATTGGATTGCATTTTGGTCGGATTTTCACCAAGTCCCGAGGATCTTACGAACGGCAGAGTCAGGCTATATAAGACAAATTCACATGGATTCTTAATAAAATCACAATGCCAACACTTTTTACACACAGTGTGTATGACACCTGGTGTCTTCAAATGGGAACATAAAACAATGTCCTCTAAGGGGCAATCTACAGGATTTTCCATGTTTTTGAACACATAACACAAAGTTTATATAACAGAGCACACACACCGATCCACCTTAATCGATGCCCAAAGCGATTGTTAGGTTCTAGGGTGGCCATCCTGCTTAGCAGGAAGCATGCATGACGTCATCTGGTGGGGAGTCAAATAAAGCTTTCAAGTTGGTTGATTTAGTTCATAGTAGCATTAAATTAAGCGTTTAAGACAGTACTAAAAAGAAGTATTTTACAGATATACAGTAAAACCTCTTTAATACGAACTTTAAGGGGACTGCTAAAAATGTTCTTATTAAACGTAGTTCTTATTAAACGGACGAGAGAAATTGGACTGTAACTTTTAAAAAATGTAGCCTACCGGTATACAGTATTTTCTTTTCATTCGTCCTTGACCTTTGCGTTTGCGCAAACGGACAAAACTCTTATCACTTCCCAAGATGGAGTCAACTAGCAATTGATGTTTTGTGTGAAACAAAACGAAATTCAAGAGGGAGGAAAAAGAAACCGTTACGAACAGCAAATTCGTAAAAATAAGCTAGAATTGTAAATATTTGTTCGTCTTATCCGTACTTTCGTATTAACAGAGTTCGTTATAGCTGTATATATTTAGTGCTGACTGAGTAGCTGACCAACCAAAATCTTGAAAAAAGTTCTTATGAAGCGTTATTCTTATTAACGAGGTTATACTGTAGTCTGTCCACATTATGTCTGCAGGAAACTGGCTGAATGACGCCACGATTTCTTGCACTACAAGTGCAAAACGTGTTGTTTTCACACACTTGTAGATTCTCCACAGTGACTGTTAGAGTCTGCGAGTGCGATATTTATATGGCTTTGCACTAGTTAGTGGAAGAAAACGTGGCATCATGCCGTCAGTTTCCTGCAGACATAATGTGGAACAGACTATAGTCACAAATGTAATTTCTTTATATTTTGCATGTAAATTTGACTCTTTGACTGTGAAAACTAGAAGCTGGCGTTTACAGTGGTAATTTGACGTCATTAAATGAAAGAAAATCGCCTTACCACAATAAGAACAACTTTCCAAAGTTCTTCTCAAATTTTCGGTGATGGACGATTACCTTATTCAGAAAAAGTCCCATCAAAACATATTCAGTCTGCCATTTTTTAAATCATGCGCACGTAAATGTCAGTTGTCTGAGCGAAATGACGCTCATGTGTGCACGATTTAAATTGTTGCAGACTGATACGTTTTGATGTTAACTTTCATGATGTGAGTGGTGTTTTTTCTGAGTAGTAGTCATAGCCCATCACCAAAAATTTAAGAAGAAATTTGGAAAGTCTTGTTGTGGTAAAGTGTATTTTATTCCACTTAAAATGTCTGAACACCCAACAGTTCCACCAAATAATCAAAGCTCAGAAAATCAAAGTTGTTCACATAATCAAGAGGTCTACCGTATCAGCGATACAACCTTACAGATAGTTTGCCTCCAAATCCGAAATAATTCCAAAATTTTAATTGGTGGTTCAAGCAACTACTGTTTGGAAGTAGTGGGATTTGAATATCCAATGTGAGTGCGACTAAATACCTACACCTGCACAACTTTAACCAGTTCAAAACGGCTTTTTAATGACGTAAATTTCAAGGCAAAAACTTAAAAACCAATGAACAGGATATGACAAACACCACGTAGGGTATTAGCAAAATCTTCCTTTTTTTTTTTTTGCCTACTGTTATTGTGGTTAAATGCACATAACTCATTCTAGAAGTACAGTTTTTAATGTGTTTTTTGTAGATGTGGTCAAGAAAGGGTTTGGTAAATAACAAATTTGGTCTACAAGCAGTAAATTTTTGCATACCTTCCGAATTCAAACATGGGGGTGGAGGGTTGGAGGTGGCCGGGTTTTTTTGGGGGGGGGGGGGGGACAAAGAACAGGTTTGCCCACGGGCCACGTAGCGCCTAGTTACACCAGTGAATTCTGCAGGATTTCATATCAGCATGCAAGTTCAGTCACGTAGCATCATCTTTGTTTTCCACTTATTTAAAATTTTAACCCACCAGAAACATCACCCAAAAGAGTGTGGTCGGTTCGTCAAGGGTGTCAGGTCACAACGCTGCAGCTGTAAGTCTCGTTTTATTAATGGTTGATTTTATACGTACAGTTGAAAACAGGCCCAGAATACTACGGAATTCGTCGGTGTTAGAGTTCATTGTTTAACAGGTATAATTATAATAGGATTTAAGTGTATTTATTTCCTGAATTTTACACTGCCGGTCATGTTAATCACGCACGCAGCCAAAGCAAATACAAATTAAATCAGACCTACTTCAAATTTACTTGAATTTCCATCTCCCGTAACTAGGGATAGTCCGATATTGATATCGGTATCGGTATTATCTGTATTTATCGGTATTTTTGCCATATTGGTATCGGACCACTATAAGGCTTCCGATACAGATATTTGTTATGCCAAGAAATGCAACCGTCTTCCCTGCAAAACTGACACCAAGTGCAGCAAAAGCAAAGCCATTTGCTCAGTTTGGAATGAAAATGTCGCACTTGTTGGTTCTGCTGCTGTAAGTTTTACAACAACCAACTAAAATCTACCTAAAAAATGAATGTACTGAAGCCATAAGTAAGAATAAGAGTAAAAATGCTGTTATTGCTGCACACAACTTTTTGGATAATCTCAACAGTTGAAACCCAAGCAAAACCAGAAACCGAAGTTGCATTGTTTGTACAAAATATAAACTTTTAGTCTTGATTTGTTAATATTATCGGTATCGACATCTGTATCGGTATCGTATCGGATCGGATCGGATCGGTTTACCTTTCATCGGTATCGTATCGTATCGGTAAAAAGTCATATCGGCCGATCCCTACCCGTAACATACTGACTGGATGAAATGGGACCGGGTCCAAAGATCACCCAAGTAAAACAAGGTGAAACAAATAAAACGCGCTAGTAATAATACTTACAATCAAAACACTTGGTGTGGTCACTGGACTTGCCAACGTAACCTTGACAACTACTTTAGATTGGAATTCAACTCTCCTGGGTTCCTCAATTACAACCTCTGGTTGAGGTTGTAATTGTGTTCTAGTAGGACTGGAACCAATAAAATCTGTTGTTGCTCTAGACCGTTCTATGTCGAAGACACTGCCTAAGCTTCGCTTTAGCTTGCTCATATTGGCCTTCTGCAAAGCCAAGTAACGGTTCTTAAGCCTTTTCCACTCGCATCTAAAAAGGAAGGACAATGAAATATTACTGATAGAACTATGGCTGATCAAACTGATCATGTTAAACCGATATTGACCAGTCATTTTCTTCACAAATTCCTTTAATAACCTGATGAAAAAGATGTAACAATGCTGACATTAATTATAATCAACCGACAAGCCCTTTATGGTTGAACCAATACGAAAATCGTAGTTGAGAAAACAGGCAACAATTACCATCTTTATAAAATAATGATTATCAATTTATTATTATTTTTTTTTATTTTCCTCACACAAAAATTATTTTAAAAACCTGTATATAACATTATGTTTTTCTAATCAGCATTTAAAAAAAATCGAGTCCCATTGCTTAGATTGATGGTTTTAATGACCCATAGCGTTCTTTTTAGAAGAATTTGCACGACGTTATTAGCCTTATTAGATCTAAACTGAATATGAGGAATATTGACGATCAAAATCGTCAGTCTGACACCAAGTAAGGAATTCACGAATACCTGGAGTTCCCTCCACCTGCAAACAAATTATCTCTCTTTCCTGCTCGTAATAAGCACGGATGGGCTAAGGGGCGATAAGTCTCTTAACTTGGCTTCCACGCCAATTGCGCCTGTTGGAACGCGGGAAGAAACTAGAAGTGCCACTCCACCCACTTCAGTTAAAAAGTGTGCCCAGATAAATTAAATTCTATGTTTTTCGAAAAGGAAAGTGAAGTAAACTTGATACAAACTATTTGTGTGGTATGCAGAACCTACCGTACTCGCCTGAATGTAAGGTGGCTCGAATACGAGCCAAATTGAAGTTTCGGGCTCACAAACAAAAAATAAATAAACGGATACAATTATGAGCAGATGATTGCACCTAAAATGTTGGCAGTGCACCTATTACCAATATGGTGGTATCCTAGCATAATTGGGATCCTATACAGTGGTGCAGTCGTGCAGGAGCGCACAGGAGCGGAGCTCTCTTACTTTTTTTCCTGAGGGAGCGCCGCTTCGTTACTTTTTGTCTGGTGGGCCGCACTGGTGAGGCGTGTTCGTATTTTTTTTTCAGCATTGCAACCGCAACATCTGTATTGCTGTAGGAGCCACTATCAACAATTCAAGATGACACTCTCTCTGGTGTCTCTATTGTTACACATCATCTTAGCTGCCTGCCTTGCAGAGTGTAATCAGTCAGAGGTGTGTGTCGACGTGCCAGGCTACCGCTGCTGTCTACAAATCAAACTACCCTTTCGCCTCACAAGTTGACTTGGTGTCACTCTTTCATACGTCACCCTCGGCGCCGCCGCGTGTTACAATAATTTACAATTAATTGCAATGAAAAATGCATTAATAATAATAATGCATGCATTCAGTTGAGACCAGAACAATAATCAGTAGGAAATTTCCGTTTTATTTTTAACAGTACTATTAAGTTCAGCAAACGAATTGTAATGATAAGAATTACACATTTAGTCCCGTATAAATTTACGGCAACACCACTGATCGCTATATAAAAATTAGGCATTGCTAATTAGGAATTTAGGAGCCTTAAACCCCCACTCTTCCCCACTTTCCCTGGCAATGTTTTCCAGTCGCCACCTACAGCTCCTCCATTTTTTTGTTGCTACTACACCACTGATCCTATATTATTCATATAACCCAACAAATATGTAACAAAAATGGTGACAAGCTTACTCAAGATTTCAGGAAGAGAAAATTCAGTTTATATTAATTGAAAAAAAATCTAACCAACTACATTCAGAATCAAAAGGAAATTCTTCAGGTTTTTAGATTATCTTTGGGTCCAGTTATGACAAAGCACATTTTTAAAAGGGTTGGCAACAATAGGTTTTGCTTAACGCATACAGAAAGTAAGCAATTAGTGTCTTAGCATATGTCTAAGAATGAACTCTCAATTACTTGGATAGAACACGTAATTGTAACGTCTCTTGTTCTTGCTGGGTTTTGCTCTTCTTTGAACGTTTTTTTCTTTTCTTCTTAGATTTTCTTTGCTCAACCTTTTCCGTACGGGTCTCATCTGCACTTGATATTGCCGTGCTACCATCATCACCTGCAATTGCAGACACCTGCAAAAAAGTTTGTTGACATCAACTACAGTGAGGTGTAAGTGAAAAAAGTATCGGTGTTGGATAGGACCAGTTAAAGTTAGTATTGGCCTAGCTCTACCATAGTCTATACACGATTAGAAACGTAGTCCAAGCCACCTCCAAATTTTTTTATGGCGTGCATTTTCCTGGTGCAGTTAGAACTATTGTTTATCCAAAATTTAAACAGTGTTCTCTATGTGCATGGTAAACCTGAATGTTCTACTAAATGAAACCTTTTTTGTAGTAGGAGTAAAACGATATCATCGAAGCCAAAAGTTATGTTGTTGTGTTCAGCGTACGTTGTGTCTTTAACAGCCCAGAGATCATGGTTGCGATACTTATTTACTAAGGCTCGGCCAAAGCAGACTATTGTGCTTGTTATTGTGCAGACTATTGTGCTAGTGGTGTGTACCACCAGCAAAGTGGCTTTGCTCTCATTCACAGAGTATTCTTTACGGACGAGCTCAAACAAGGTTGAAACAGTCTGCCTGGAGATCTCTGTGGGTGAGAGCAGCTTGATTTCAAGTGACCATTTAAACTGCTTTTTTCGAGACCTTTGCAGCAGTGTTAAATTCAAATTGATACCTTCAGTCGTTCTAAAGTTATTTAAGAAGAAGAAAATCAGGTCCCGAAAAAACATGTTATTGCAAAAGCTTGTCATATAACTTGACGGTGAGAATTTTAATGTCCCAAAATTTACAAAAATTACCGCATAATCGTTGCTTTTATGTTGCAGCCTGCAGACAGTGTTGGGGAAACAGCGATGAACTTTTCGCGGAAAGCACGGGTCTCTAATTATTATTATAATCTTTTGATAGCTACAATTTCTTCTTCAGTGTGCTGGACACAAACGTCCAACAGATTAACATGGAAATCCCATGTCCGACTTCGTCTGCGTTTGGTGTGTCACTCTCCGGGAGCCGTAACGAGCGAGCACACTTCCAACTCAAGTGATACATCTTCTAAATTGGACATTTCTTGTTGCCATGGGAAATATACATTACCTATGAATTTTTCCATTATGTTCTCGTAATACTGTGTTACATCTAATACTGTGTAGAGTTTTAAAGTTGCTTGGATCCAGCCAGCTTGGTAATCCAAGTCGAGCCCCCCACATACGTGAACTCACTAAGCATGGTTGTTTATCAAGTTCTCTGTGCCACATACCCAGCCATATATATCGGCGAGACAAGAAGTCTGGAGAAAAGACAGGAAGAACATGTAGGAGCTACCACAAAGGGGAATGACTCAATGGCATCGCACAACACACCAGAAAGTTCCAACACAAAATAGCATGGAGCCAGACCAGGATTTTGCTCCACTCCAACACACAGCAGAGTGCTCATTTGTGAGCACTCTAATCATCGGCCATCAATTGTTACAAAAATAAACGAATACCACTCATGAACGTCACAGGACGTACATACAAGAAAATAGACAGCCTCCTCCTCCCCGACGTGACAGGGAGACTATTATGAGCAACCGACGCACAATAAAGATCAGTGGTAGCGACGCAATTGGATTTGAGTTTTGATTTGTTCGTTGACCACCCTACCTCCCCTCTTGAGTAACCAGCTTGACATATCGAGAGAGAACAAAAGATGCTAAGCTTTTGTGGCAAGTTCTTTTAAACAGAGGAGCCCGCGCATGCGCACTTGGGTTACCAAGCTGGTCAGATACAAACAACTTTAAAACTCTAGGATGTTAACACAGCACTACGAGAACATAATGCAAAAATTCACAGGTAATATACTGTGAATATCTACTCAACGAAACACTGCTATCATTATGAACACCAAGTCTTTGAAATTAGTCTTGTAACGGTACCTGAGCTGTAGGTCCTGAAGAATCTGGCCTTCTCTCATCATCAATGCTACCCGCCCATCTCTTTTTTGGTGCATGAGAAGCTGTATCTTCAAAATCTTCAGTCTTGTGTCGTTTTTTGATCGGTCTGTCTTCCACCGTTTCAGAGGTTGTTGACTGGATAGTAGCAATATTAACGTTATCCTGCAATTTAAATTTCCCCAACACATTAACAACAGAAACTCATACATAACTTATGTGTTTCTAGTCAAGTTCTAAGTCCTAAGTTCTAAGCAAAATTCACAGCAAGTTCTTGCATCACACTGCAGGTGTCAGCGGCCCAATAGGTCACCAGCTCCTGAATGTGTTCCTTGCTTCCCTTCTGCCGCTAACAGTGTCCCTACCCAGAGCTCAACACAACAGTGAGAGATGGCTAGCATTGCAGACTCAGTTCTACCAGAACCATTGAAGGCAGAGTTGACTTAATTGCTCGTGGAGAAAACATATCCGGGCAGGAATGACTCCCTTTGGCAATAATGGTGCCAAATATGGAAAGAAGATGGACTTTCCAACCCACGGACAAAAAACAACATACGAGGAAGCACACCGAGTGAAGCATCGTCTGCAAGGAAGCACACCGCCAGCGCTAAAATCCTGTAAGATCGTTCCTAATTTTTATATTTTAGATGGGCCCTGAAACCAGTACAAACTTTTTCAGTAACAGGTAAATGTAGTGAAGTTCTGGTCAATTTCTGCTTCATGCATATCTGCTATGGGGAAAAAAAGCAAACGAACTGTTGTTTGCTACCAACCAAATGCACGTGCTGTCAATTCACTGCTGTATTTTTTTTTTGGCAAAAAATGCGTCCAATCATGTCGTTGCCATGTCAATATTTAAAAAAGGACAAGTTCATGTTGTCTTGTTTACTTTGACTGAACAAAAATTAAATTTGGAAATTATGCATTTCCAAAAGTTGTTGTCTACTCCACTTTGTGTCGACAGTTCGGAGCAGTAGCAAATTTTCGGTGACATCAATTGTGGTGCTTGCGCCCCAAAATCTTCCACCTTCTTGTGTAGTATCACGGGCTCTTAACCTAGTTGGCTAATGTTGTGTCTTTTAAATTTCCGCACCGTGCCTGACACGGACTGTAGGGCAAGAAGAATCATCACCGATTAGGCCAGGTTTATGCTTGCATTCAGAGCTGGTTGTTTGACTAAGATGTCTTCATAAGGCACGACAAAGTTGCAAAAGAGCTATGTGTGAATTTGTGTTTGGACGTGATGTGTGAATGGTAATTGTGCTGTGTTTCCAGCAATGCGAATTTCAAGTCCTTCGACTCTGGTAATTCTTTTTCAAATGTTTACTAAAATTATTGATGAAACCGCAAGTATACCCACCAGGCTTCTGAGTATCAGACTCTCAGACAGGGCAACTAGGCTGATTGTGGAGGGGGAGAAGGGAGGGGGGAGGACCTCTACAGCTCACCAGCTCTTAACTGAGTCCCTCGCCTCCCTGCTGCTCACAGCGCCTCTACCAAGAGCTCGACACAGCAGTGAGACCAAAAATAAAACGCATATAATGAAACCTCAATATCCAGTTTAGGCCGCGCAAAAAAAAAATATTTTGGTTTACGAGCGAGGTTGCAAATTGAAGCATCAGGCAACCAGGCATCTTATTTTTTATTTTATTTAACTGACCACATTTCTTTGATATGTACCTAGCTCAAAACTGAAAGATTATGTAGTCAGCCTAAAAAATATAATATTACTAATATGTTACAATGTCATCTAGTATTCAAAGTTTTTTTTAGTTTTTGTCAAATAACCTCTTAGTGGCATGAGCTAGAAGTTTGAAATTGGCACCATTAGAAAGCTCATTCTGAGCCGGTTAAAATAGTGTACTGGAATGCCAAGAACGGTCAATATTTGGCGAAATGTGATTTTTAGCGGGTGAACTAAGATTGAGATAAAAAGTTTTGACCCGCGATAATTTAAAGCACCTGCACGCGCCTGTAAACCAAACAATTAACTTTGCATGGCCTTATACGGGGAAAAGGGATGTCTAGAAAATAGAAAATTCCAGATAATCAAAAGCACTTGTAAAACGGCAAAAACTTGTCCGACCGATAACAAGATGTTTTTTTTACCATTAATTGAGCTGAAAATGAACTTTACCAAAATATATTATACCAAAAGAAATATATTAAAATTAAACTAGATCAAGGAAATTTAACTAGTAACTTAACAAGCTACATTAATATTTTGTTTGTATTAGTTTATAAATACTATTCCTGGCAGCTTTGTCTCGTCGCCATTTCAGAATCATTATTTCTATTGTGATTGATTTTGATTGTTATATCCAGCCACAACAAAGCCTTGGACAAGTGAATTTCGGGATCAATGTTTTTTGGACACATCGTCCGGTTCGTCTTACGATCCATCATCGCTGTCCGGAGGTGTTTTGTGTTGATCGAGTACTTCCATCGTAATCTCATCATCGCTCAGCAAGTGTAAGCCTGGATCGTATAAATCACTTTCCAATCACATGGTGACAGTTTCTTTGTAGCAGTTTTGAGTTTTTGCATTCCGAAATTTCTGCAACCAACTGATGAATGTCATTACGACTAAATCTACTTCATCATTTTGCTGCTTATTGGCCATATTGTCGACGTTCTGCTACATGGCTAACTTTTTATAGCTAGGTGTTATTTTTTTTAGCTTAAAACGTTCGACACTGCCGCGATCATGTGAACAGTCTTTGAGCGTTAGCTCTTTCGAAAAGTTGACAATGCCATAGACGTCAGAAATTTGAATTTTAGAAACTAGAGCAAGTACACATTTACGTTCACTTAACCCTTCCCAAACTAGGGAAGCCGATAAATATTCCCCCCTCCTGCCAATCTACCCAACCTAGCAATCCATCCCACTATCAATCCAACCTAGCAATCTAGCCTGTTGCTCGGTTGCTCCCTCACGTTTTCAATGCACCTGTGAAAGATGGGTTCCATTTTCCATCAAGCTAAAGGGAAGGTTGAACTATTTTTTATAAAGTTGTTTTCTCCTTCTTTTATCCGGTTGATTTAGCTGTACAGTTGATTAGGGGTCGGATAATTGAAGATAGCAGCGTCTCTAGGAATACCTGCTCAAAGACACTTCGCTATCTTAATCAAACAGTCTTCGGCAATGAACATTTGTGTCTTTGAAAGAAATCACCTACCAGAGCTGTTGGTGCTGATGATTCTGGCCTTCTCTCATCATCGTTGCCACCCACACATCTTTTCTTTGGTATATGAGAGGCCGTACCTTCAAAATCTTCAGTTTTGTGTCGTTTTTTGATCGGTCGCCCTTCCACCGTTTCAGAAGATGTTGACTGGACGGTAGCAGTATTGGCGCCATCCTGTAATTTAAGTTTCACCAACACATTAACAATAGAAACAAGGTCATAACACAAAATCTCTAGGCCTACTAATAGCTGGAATATTTATTTAACTACCAAACCATTACGGCCAAGCTATTAACGCTTTACATACGGGCAAACCCAAAAGCATCTATGCTTTCAAAGATGCGTGTGCCCAAATGGACCCGGTTTCACATCAGCATTTTAAATAAATGGCTCTTCTAGTGGTCAGATTGAAAATGTTCCAGCCAATCACAATAAAGCTGAAAACAGAACATGAAGGCCAGACAAGTTAAGAAAAAATAACACTGGTTTCATTCCATTTCTTCCAGTGTGTGAGAAGTTATATTCGTTTTACTGCAAGTGGTGAAAAACCGTATTTTTTGAGTGTTTTTCTCAGTCCTGGGAAAAAGACAACAAAGGCCAAATGTAGGCCTTAAAGGGTTAATAAATTAATTATTGCAGTGCAGTGATAGGGAGCTGGAAGGAATTTACCTCTTGCAACGATCCGTTCATTTATTTCAAGAATGTCCGACATTAACACCAGAAGCAAAGTCAAATGCAACGGTAAAAGAATTTACGAATGGCTATATTCTAGATTCTCAGAAATTTTTTAAGAGAAAGTATTAAACGAAGGAATGCCAATTTCTGTTTCTTTAAGAGAAAGAGACGGTAATGCTGACTAATAAGTTTTACTCGCTGTCACAGAGTTACCAGTGAGTGAATTCCACGAAGTTATGGCAAACAAATTTCTCTTGCAGCCAATACGAACCGGGAGGAGAGTTAATTTCAAAGTAACCCCTCGTCAACTTTACCACGCTGACATCGAAGAGCGCCAAGTCAACAAATAGAAGTCCATCCATGGTATTATTATTAGAAACCATGTTGATTTTTGTGGAGACAGGATAATTGAAAGATAAAAAACACATGGAGGACTTGACAAGAAAGCTTGTATGAAAAATAACCTGTTCATGAAAAGTGTACAATAGGCGGCAAGTCGCGACATGAAAAAAGCTTGCATGAAAGAAAACCTGTTGCGTTACCAGTAACTTGTATGCTACATGGTTTGGAACTAAATTCTAAAATCAAACAGGTTCGTTTACGTTTACTGTTAACGGATCACGCACAAAGTGTTGAATTTTGGTGTGGTGGGTGTGGTGGGGGAGGGGGCGTATTGTTTTCTGCTTCTTCCCAATCTTAGGGCCCCCGTTCTGTAGACCAGGACCGCAAGAACTTTGTACATGAATGCTACATAAACTATGAAAAACACTTAAACTTGCCTTTGGCTGAAACTCTTCTTTTTCCTCTTTCCTTGATTTTACGTCTTTATTTTCTTCATCACTTTCGTCGTTGCGATGTCTTTTTTTAAACGGTATGTGTGTTTCTAGATCCGCTCTTCTCTTCTTTGGCAATTGCTGCAACAACAAGAGTTTGTACAACAGCTCTCAGCCCAATTATTCTTCGATCAGTAATTGACAGACTTGACACGTGTGCGGCACTGACGTCATTTTACATATCAAGTCGAAACCAATTTTACTGATTTGTGAACCTAAATCCAAAAACTGACAGCAGAATCAAATTGGAATGTTTTCATAGCACAGTATA
>JAHWFP010098282.1:35338-56401 GCA_023313725.1 Lithobius niger | reverse complement strand
TTACAGGATTTTTTTTTATAAATTTATAAATTTATAAATTTTTTTTAATGTCATTCATTGTTTTGCCGAAAAGGGCACCTGCTGAAGCTTAGTATTTGAAGTAGCACACACCTTACAAAATCAGCTAGAGTAGAATTCGACCGTAGATAATAAAGGGCTTCTCAATAAAAATGCTGCAGCATACAATTCAAACTTCAAAGGGTTTACACCATTATCCATTCGACTACATTGCTACACAATTTTACAACGAAATTGTAGCTTTTTTTAATTTTCAGTTAAGTGTCTCATTAAAAAAACGTTGACTATGCATTGTAATATTTCTTACTTCGAAAACCGATACTAATAAAAATATCTGGCATTTAAAAGTTGTCTATTTCTTTTAATTATGTATGAAAAGCGGCACCACTATGGTTGCATTTCCAGGTTTTCACACCGTTTTGTATACGAGTATACATCGTCTGATATTCACGTTAAATAAGATAATTGCGTACTACAAACTTGATTTAAGGAACGATCGGTAGAAAAAATTCATTTACGTTGCAACAAGCCTCATTCACCAGAAATTGCAGTACCCCATACTATGTTTTTAATAGGCTTCTCGTCACAAAAACATTAAGACACTTCTCGCCCCCAAACGCAACTAAACATGAGCTTCAGTTAAAAGGCTTTACTACGGTTTCCACATTTAAACACTTTCTCACTGTTTTGTCGTAGAATGTAGAAAATGCAGCAGAAAATCTCACAAATCATAATACGACGTGTCACACTTTAGAAATAATCAGCTTCCAGTCTTTCGACTTAAAATGTGCAACAGATAATCGCAGATATGCCTTACCACACTTTTTACTGTTTAGGGGATTATCTCCAGTATGAACACGGACCACCAACAAAATAATTGCACCAAGTGAGCAAACATTCTTTGCCATATTATCAAACTACTTTCTTGTTGTTTATAAAGTTGAATTTCCTCGTCTGTCGCTTTCTGGCAGTTGACTTGGAAGATTTCACTTTTTTAGTTGAAGCACGAGTGGCACATTACATAACACATGTCATGGCGTTCGTTTTAACCAAACTGCTTCGTGATTGGTTAAAAATAATTCCGAAAATAGTTTAGAATATAGCTTAATAAATTTTATTCGTCTGAGAATTCCAAAGAATACTTTAAATAAGAATTTATGAATAACATTGAGAGCCCACAAACAAGCTGTAAATGATACTGAAGTTTTAAAAGGCACAAATTACTGGCGCCATCTAGTTTTTGAAATTGAAGGTTTTCACTGTTTAGTTCCAATGGTGGTCGAGGCGAGTCTCTGTCATCGGTCAAACGCTAGGACACCACCCTAATAGAAGTGTGTTACTCATCGTTCCTACGGAACTTTTCATGGACTCATGCCTTCATATGTCAATCAACGTTACGATAAAGTTAAGCAGTAGCTTTGGTGTAAAAGGGGGAGAAGGAGGAACAGTATTTAATTCAGCTATCCATCCAAATTCAACTTAGTGTAGCAAAAAGGAAAGGTTATGGACTGGTAGAAGAACGGGAGGGGAAGGAAGAGGGAGAGGATGGGAGAAAATGGGCAAGGGTGTGATTGAAGGAAAGGGGGAGTATTACAGGAATGAAAAATTACCCGTCCAGTGAACAGGTAAAATTACCCTTCAAACCAAACACTGGACGAACACCACGACAGGAAACCCTCTGCGAAATAAAACTCCGGGGAAAGCTGGGTAGGACTGCTAGAATTTTTTTAAATAAAAATGTGAATTGTGTTGTATTCGATTTCCAGCACAAAAAGGTAATTGTTGTGAAAAGGCATGTATTCGATAGCCACTAAAAATCATGGTCAGCTGATTTCAGTTGTAAATAAAATATACTGTGCGGTCAATTTATACGTCAGTTACCAAATTATTTTTCGTAAGAATAGGTGTAGTTTTAGCTGAGTTTTAGTTAAAGGCTTCCGTTGGTGGCAGTTACCTTGATGGATCCGTTTACAGGAACTGAAGAGTGTTATCAATTGGTGTTAATTGGATGTTGGAGGATGGAGTTGCTCTCCTGCCACCAATTTGAACTATTTAATAATAATTTAAAGTTAACTAAGCCACGTATAACGTTACCCGTTAAGCGAAGTTGAAGGCAGTGCCGTTACATGATAGAGTTAGGCCGTTATAAGAACGAATGGTGGAGTCCAACTCTGAGCTCACATTAGAAAGGGAAGCTGGAAACCCAGTACGGTAATGGAATTAGTACTACACCTTTCTCCTCACCAGCTTGCTACCTGCTCATCCTATTGTGGGGTCAGAGTTGGTTTCTCCCGTTCGTTCTTACAACGGTACACGTCTATTCACAGGGCAATTTCGTTATGTGAATTCACTAGTGTTCTGTAGTTGGCAATGTATTTGTTTTGCTGGGAGCACTGATAACACACATGTTTTGGAATAGTTAAACTTTGTGGTTGTATTCAGTGGGGCAAGGGGTCTGGCATAACTGTTGGCATAATAAACACTGTCCATTTATAGGCAAAACACTGTTCACGTTTTATTTTCCTTAATTCTGTGATTTACAAAAAAATCGCAGAATTGAAGCTATCAAAGTTAAAAGTTAAAAGTGTTAGGATGATCTTGCCTCGTGAGGGATCGTTTTGAACGGTGGGGAAATCGTCGAAAGGCAACATTTTTCTTGGAAACTTGTTTGTTTTTGTTTTTTTTACATTTTTCATAAAACTTGGTGGATTATTTGAGACGACAGAACAGACAACACAATGCCATATTTTTTTATGTCCACTTGTGCCAACCACGATGTCTTACAAGGTTTGCTATTACACTACTCTAGTGGCACTCTGTCAACATTATGAACTGGGTGTTAATTTGGTGTAATGCTATCATTTTAAATAATTGTGCCAAATTACATCAAATCTGCATTAGCTGACACGGTATGCCTCCTGAGCAGTGATATTAATAGTGTGTGTAAGAGATGCACCACTATGAATGGTGCCTATGTGTATTTCTCTCATATTTATTTTGTTTTATTTCCTAGGGGTTGTTCAAAATGTCTCTGAACCAAGCCTCGACTATGAATTGACTCGACGAAATGTAATTAGAGGAGTTACGGAACTTTGGTACTTTTACAACAGTATACTAAAAACACTGAAATCTTATGTACCTGAAGACCGGCAAAAGAAAATGTTGCAAGATGTGTTGGACTTAGGTTCAGACTCCAAACGGTAGGTTGTGTTACATGCTGGGAGGTAAGCATAAAGGAGAGCGTCATTAAATGTTTCTCCGTGTTGATCTGTAATAAATTTCAGTTTCTTATTGCCGCTGAAAAATATGCAATACTGATCAATTTTTTGCATTATGTTCTCATTATGCTGCTTTAAATTCTTGAACTTTTTTTATTTTTGTGGATCCAGCCAGCTTGATAATCCATGCAAATGCACGTGACCACCCATAAAAGCGGCTAGCCACGAAAGCAAACCATCTTTCGTTCTCAAGCCATCCATCTTGCGATCGCTCTCTTTTTTTGCTTTCGCCTTTTAAATATGATCAGACTTTTGCTTCACCGTTACCTGCTATAACCCGTTTCCATCGCCGACTTGGCAGTCACGTTGACCACCCTTTCATTGTGGATCTTCGCCATTGTGCTGTCATCCATGCACTTTTTGAGCACGGCGACGTGTTATGTTGTTCTGGGTTCGCTCCCGTAACCTATCCCACATGAGCTACTTTTCACTTGATCGATAGCTTGTTCTTTCGTCCAAGCTTTCGCCGATTTGTGTCATGACGATCCACTGCCACTACCACCTCTTGGATGCAAATGCCGCCTCTATCACAGATGGATGCTCGTCTCCATTGTTTCCGCAGCCGCTTCGATCTAGATGAACCCCCCAGAAGCCTGCGCTCTGTTGGGCATTTGCCGCCGCTGATCCCAAATGGCCTCATCGTCACTTTTTTCCTGTGTTCTTGGAAAAAACTTCGTATGAGCTTTCGGGGTGTTTCTGCGACTCGCAGAGTCACTCACCGACCAGCTCACTTGCTCCAACACTTCCTACGTTGTTCTGACATTCACCACCGCTGTTCCCGAATAACCACCATTACAGTTCTCAACATGGCTTTTTTTCAATGGATGTTTTCGTAAGAAATGAAATATAAAACAAAAACTACCACAGGCGAGGATTCTTCTCCTGATGGCTGAAAACAGTCCTTTGAGCTGAATGATCCTGGAAGTTCACTAAGCTACTCTCCGTGAGTGTTTTGCATTTTAACATCCTGCTATCAGTGATCCTCAATGGCTGTTCTTTGACAATTCCACCAGTTTTGACATTCAACGCCGCTAATCCCGAATGTACATGACATCCCGAATTCATCTTCCCCACTACGTTGCTCTCCATGGGTGCTTTCGTGTTTTTATTTATTTTTAAATCCCACTAGGTGCGGTCCCCATCTGATTTTCTGTGACAGTCCCGCCAGCCATGACTTTCACTGCCGCTGTTCCCGATCATCTTCGGCATCCTAAATCCCTCCTCGGCAATCCTCAAGAAATTTTGTGCTTCCGTATTTGGTGGAAAATGAATCATCACTAATCAACTTCACGTTGGCGTTAGCAACCCTCCGGCTGAATCCCGCCACATCAACCCCAGGAGAGCTTTCGTGCGCCGATCTAGCATGACAAATCTTCCGTTGACTGTCTGATCTCGAACTTCGTCCTTCGCCGCAGCCGTTAAACCCTAACCGCCGCTGACCCACACGAATTTTCCGCTACATTCACAGAAGCTTTTGTTCTATGCCCACCCGCACTTGTCAACACCCTTCGATCTCTTGGACCTTTCGCCCCTGGGCACGTTCTCCTACACCCTCTTCTGGCGACCTCTCAATTTGACTCAAACGCCCAACTCTCAGAGCTGGCACGAAAACACCTTCTTAACTACATGGAGCCCTCGAGAAATTTTCGCCTCAAATATTTTCTACGCTGTTTTGGACCCTGTTTTAACCAAACTTTTTTTCCCCTCCACGACAATTTATTTGGCTACACCCCTGTGTCACTTCAGTTAGTCTCTGTCCCTGGCTGCCGTCACATTCATCATTGACTGACCAAAAAAAAAAAGAGGGAAAAGAGAAGGATGAGAAGGGATGAAAATGAAAAATCAAACGGAATTATTGTTTTTTCCTCCGACAATGCTCATTCTCTTCCGCGCCCCATGGTGCATTCGTGACTTTGCATATCTAAAACTGCGCTTCCAAATCACTTTCAACTCCCCGCCACCGTCGTCAACGAACCGTTGTTGCACCCGACGCCCCTCACGAAAGCTCTAAGGCTTTACGTCATGGACTTTACCTTGGTTTACCTGTTGCTTCGACACTCGCTCTGGTGTACACCATTCCCACGTTCTATTCACGAAAGCTTCGCTAACCGGCAAGTCATTAACGAAAGCTCGTTGTACACCAATTCGTCTGGTTTTCTGCATGGCCTTGAAACACAATCAAATTTCTTTCGTCTTTCCTACCTCAATTTTCACGAAAGCTTCACCTCCCTTTTCTCTTTAATGTATATAAAAAAAAACGAAATGAAAATGAAAAATATAAGAAAAAATATAAAAATACATAAAAACAAAGGGGTTTCGTCGGATTTTCTAAACCGTCTATTACTCAATGTCATTCTTATCGACACGGTCATGACCTTCGAACAAAAGAACCCAATTTCCATTTGAACTTGGCACCTGGACGATAATTCCCAACTACGAGCTCCACACCTGCCTCAATCCCCATTGGCTGGACCTCTTGACTGTGGCGCCATCCCTCCGCCACTTCTCGCATCTCACTCCCACCTTGTTAGCTTTCGCTGTGCACACGTCTTTCTTTTTTTCACGGCTCTTCAACGTATTTTTTCACCACAATGGACTTATCCCATGGTGGAAAATCCGCAAATCTCCCTGCAATAGTAGAAGACATTTAACAAAACAGACAGCTCGCAACTCAAGACTCTGGCATTTGTTTCTGTCCGAGCTTAACCAACAAGAGCGTCCTACTCTTGTTGGTTAAGCCCGGACAGAAACACACAAAGTCTGCCAAAAACACAGATTATGTAGCTGTTTTACCAAATTCTGTCCTTTGTGCACTAACATTAAGCTAAACGAATGGAGGATGATTGAGGCAATGCAACGTGCATCCAACCTACGTTTAAAGCAACAACAAGAAAAGTTATAACATGAAAAACTAGCTTTTGGGTGCTCTCCACCGTTAGAGAAGGTGAAACTCTCAACAACCACGGTAACACCGAAAATTCTACCAACTCCAAGGATGCCGCCATCGAGTTCGCCTTTTCTCTCGAACACTCTCCACCATATCAACAACCCTGACATCATCCTCCATGTACCCATCAGTTGCTATCACTGGTCCCCCGGGTAGTTCGATGCCCACTTTATCTGATCTGATTAATCCTCCACAGTTAACATCTGATCCATCTCCTACTCCAGTTGTACCTGAAGTTCAGAGCTTGCCGACAATTTTTTCGCAACACTTTCCATTGCTTCTAACAATTCGGAAAATGACTAGAACCAATTTCAAATTCAACAACTCGTTTTGAACGAAACTACAACATCTCCAATCGGAGTTGAAGCCCTTCATGTTTTAAAGTGGCACAAACTGAATCAACGAAAAATTCCAACGTTCTACCATCAACTGAAAACCAATCAGAACCCTTCAGTTCAAACACAAATATCCCCAAAACGGGTGATATCCAATAAACTTCAAAACTCTTTGGCCTTGACGATGAAACAACAACCAAACGCAATCCCAAACCGCCAACTGATGACGCCTTATGGTGGGTAATTGCAGAATGAAAGCCTAAGGATTCACATACGGCTTTCATCTCGCAGCCACCCAAAAAACCCTTAATGAATTCTAAGCCAACCAAGAGGGAAAAAAAGGGAAATTTTTGTTTTCGTTTGACAACCTTCCACCGAGGATGCAATACTGAATCTTCCCTAAGTCTAACGACGATCGCAAACTTTTGGCAAATCATCACGGCTCTTTAGCTAAAAAAAAAAAGAAACCTAAAAAGAAGAAGAAGAAAATTGGAAGAAAGCATGATGACGTTCTAAACACCTCAGGAATCACCCACCACCCCCACCCCCCCCCCCCAAACTTCTAAGCAAGCTGGTGGAGGGGGGGGAGGGGAGTAGGCAAGAAACATTATTTCAAACCGGCAAAGACTGAATGGCACCAGTCTTTGCAGGCATCAAAATCGTTTTATCGGATCAAACAAATTTTTGAAATGAACACTATCCTCAAAAATGAAATGAACACTTTCGCTCAAAAAAAAACATGAGTGAAAAGGAAACCAAACCAAATCGTCTCTTCTTCTCACAATGATTTCGAATATCAAGGCTACGCCTTCACGATTCTTCAAAGTGAGACACACCCATTGACAATCAAAGACTGACTTCTGGAGATCAATAGGAATCTTTGCAAGAATCAGGCCGCAACAAAGAAGCAATCCACAACACAGGATCCACTTTAAGGATGTAACAAAATTGTGTACGCTATTAGCGACAAAATGTGCCAAAACATTTCAGTTCCGGCAACAAGCTGCATATTGCAGATGGAAGCTGTACACACATTGTAGTTCCCAAATCCACCGGGAGACACTCCCAGAAGTGACGACGTAATTCGTGATGACGTCATCAAAATGGCCACCATGCGACGTATTAAATGTCTATTCGGAACTAATTGATCAATCTTAACATGCGACCTACTCTTGGAAAGATAATTTAATTTTCTATAAAAATTTCCAGAGCATTGTTTGCCGTATGTATATTAGTTTTGTTTAATATATAGAAAAACCTAGCGCACAGTCATAAAAATGGCCGCCATGCGATATACTAATCTCTAGTATCTCCGGAACGAATATATCAATATTATCCTGTGACCTGTTGTTGGAAAGCAAGTAAGTAAGTAAGTTTATTCCAATTAAAAATTGAACAGTAACTCACAAGAGCATAGGCTCGCGTGTGAGGTAATTAAAAATACGTCAATTTGGAAAAACAACATTTGTACTACAATATGGAAAGAGTAAATAAATAGTAACTAGCCTATACAATAGGGTCATAAGAGAACAGGAACATAAAAAACGAATACAATATACTAGGCTAACAACATCACAAAACATTGATAATTAGCTCATTATTTTAAAAAAGGATTCCGTATCATCCAAAGACAGTAGCCAATCGTACGTTTACTTCTTAAAGGTTGCAAAATTGCTTGCCTTCTTGATAATGTTTGGCAAAAGGTTGTACAATTTCGGCGCCAAAAAAATAACTGGACTTATGCAGTTTTTCCGTGTTAACTTTCGGTTGGGTAACTTGCATTGCAACTTCGTTCCTGGTAACGTAAATAGTAGACAACTGATCTGCAACATGTAGCTCGTTTTTACGATAGTCAAGCAAAGTTCTATAAATATACAATGATCTTACAGGTAAGATACCAAGTTCTTTAAAAACTGGCAAGGAATGGTCTTGCCTCCCTTTAAAAACCATTAGTTTAACAATTATTTTTTTGCAAACCTTTAAGAGGCTGTAAAGCGTTTCTGTAAGTTCCACCCCAGAAAAGGATTGAATATTGCAAAACCGATTGGACCATTGCAAAATAAAACACTTTCAAAGTTTTCAGTGACACACATTTCCTTAGGTAATATAGCTTACACATAAGAGTTCTCAACTTAGTGGTAATAGTTTTAATTTGGCTTTTTCAATTTAATTTGGTGTCTATTACAACAACCCAGATATTTTATTTCGTCAGCTTGGTGTATAGACGGACATGAACACTTATTATTTGTGTAGGAGCAATCTACGTGTCTCACCAGAGGACTATTGAGAGTTGCATGATTTTTCAAAGAGAAACTTAAGAAGTTGCATTTCGGTGTATTCATTGTTAGTAGGTTATCGTGGAACCAGTCATCAACAATACCAACGTCCTCAACAGGTTTTGTATGCACTGCTTCCTTTTCCACGGTATCACACAGTGATGCAGTATCATCTCCGAACGCAACAATATCACTTTGTGGCTGAAGTTCAAAAATATCTTTTATGAACGTCACAAAACACAAAAAGAATTGGTCCAAGTACAGTTCCTTGTGGGACCCCAAAGCGTATAACTGTAGGATCACTGACAACTTCATTAACCTTAGTTATCTGAACTCTTTCATGTAAGTAGGTCTTACACCAGTTTTTAACCAATCCTCGAACTCCATAGAATTCAAGTTTATCAATTAGTCTTTCATGAGATATAGTATCGAACGCTTTCATTAAATCAAGAAAAATGCCCATGATACCATGTCCCGTATCAAGAGCTAATAGGATTTTAGCTAGTACATCTTTTAATGCATCCTCTGTAGAAATTATATCTGAAATCATATTGTTTACAAATATAAAATCTAATTTGCCAAAAGAACTGCAAGCACAATGTATGCCCGTAAGTCTCTTTTCTTTAGTTTGAAGGATAACATAATATACATATAATTATTGCCAATTTATATGTGTAATTAAAGTTAGTTTTATTCTGTATTTTGTTACCTATAATGTATTCGCTTGTGCTGCAATTGATAATATAGATCTTAACACAGCCTTCAGTACATCGGCGAACTCATTCCATGGAACAAGTATGTCTCATCTTTCACCCACCAGAAGGTATGTCTGTGACAACCAGTGTCAACACAGGACTATTGAAGAATAAAGCTGAATAGGCTTGCTCGAGTCTTCCATACGTCTTCCTCGCATAACAATGGTAATTTGCACCAGCGAAGAAAAACAATTAATGCACCCGTGGAAATGGTGGACTGGTCAGAATCCACCAGGAGCAAGGCTGACCATGAAGGTAAAGTGTTATCCTGGGTAGCCTTCCATTCTTGTGAGAACATCCATGAAGGTTTCAAAGGTAGGCCAACTGCATATCAATTCTGCTCCCACTACTAAGATATGATGTGAATTCCTCATCCATGAACATTATAGTATGATTCTTAAGAAGATTAATACATCACAGACACCAGTTTAAGGCCGATCAGCCACCACAAAGCTCCACATAGAAATGGCTGTAATTTGAATGATTTGTTGTGAGTTAGCAGGTAGTGGCTAGTATGAAAACTTTGTTCAAGCCTGAGTTGCAACACCAGGAAGGGCAGACAGCATTCTGAAGTCATCGCATGTAAAACAAAATAGGTATGCACATAAGGTTGGCATTGTAGGCCATCATATTCTGCAGAATAAGGTTATCAGAATCAGGGTGATGACATGACAGTTCAGAGAGTCGTTCAAGGGGAGGCAAAAAGTATCGGCTGAATTGATATTCTGGGATGGATGACAACAGTCTACTGGGGTAACGTAGCCTCTATAGACTTGCAAGTGTACTAAGAGAGGTACGACATGTCATATTAAACAATGACTTTCCTGTACATTTCCATGTGCCTGTGAAGGCCACTGCTCAAGTGACGCACTGTGAATACTACAACACAGCTTTAATAATTTACCGTTTCAAAAGAATCTCATATAAAGAAGCAATAATTGCATGCACATTGTGTTTTCTTTCACGTTAAACAAACTAAAATATTTACAGGAGGCTTTTCTTTAGAAGATTAAATTATTTTTCCAACGATAGGTGGCAAGATAAGATTGATTAAGTAGTTCCGGAGATACACGAGATTTAGTATATTGCATGGTCGCCATTTTGAGGACGTCATTATGTGCTTTCCTTCAAATTATGCAGAAACTAATAGATTCACGGAGTTCATTGTTCCGACATTTCGTTTAGCAAATTAAATTATCTTTCCAACAATAGTGCTCACGAAAAGATTGATCAATTAGTTACGGAGATAACTGAGAATTAGTATATCGCACAGCATTCATATTGTTTTTCTTCAGATTAAACCAAAACTAATAGATTTATGGCGTATATTGTTCAGGCATTTCTTTTAGCAAATTAAAGAAATAGGTCGCACGATAGGTCCAATAGGTCGCACGATAGGATTGATCCATTAGTTCCGGAGATACAAGAGATTTAGTACATCGCGTGGTGGCAATTTTGATGATGTCATCACGGCTATACGTCGTCACTTCTGGGAATGTCTCTCGGCGGATTTGGAAACTACAACATGTGAGCAGCTTCCATGTGCAATATGCAGCTTGTTGCCGGAACTGAATTGTTTTGCACTAACAGCGTGCACTAATGGAAAGCATTCCAAAAAAAAAAAGAAAACATCTTCAATTCTAAAGCTCGGGGAGTTTACAGGAGTAGGTCTGAAGTAATGCTATCAAGCACTTAGTGTAATAAATAATTATCTTGCAGCATAAATTTTCAAGTTTTGTTTGAGCCATTGGTTATGTGCCATGTGTGTGTAATAATAAGAGACCGACGTCGTTCACAGGGCAATTGTACGTGATCTTCAGAAACTTAGCAATATGGATGGATTGCGAGAATGGCGAGCCACAGAAGAGAAAGAACTAAGTAAAATCATTCAAAACAGACTTCGTTATCTGCAGGTTAGTATTTAAAATTAGAACTGTACCACTACCAATACCTCTGGTGCCGGTGTCATAGTGGTATTGATTAAAAATTACCGATAATTGCTTTGGTATGCTCAGTATCTTGGCCAAGTTTTTCGCAATTGTTAACTTAAATACTACAGTTAAATTTTTTCCTGAGCTATCTAATATTAGAATCCCGCATAAAAACTTTTGTTTCAGTTAGAATTTAGTTAAAAGAAACCATTTTACCAATAAATGAACGTTGTAAGGATTTCTTAGTTCTCATCTCAACTCACGCAATACCAAACGGTCCAAGTTAATATTAAATTACAGGCGAATTTTCTGTGACTTTTTGCAGTTAGATTCTTCAGGCTTGATCCCAGAGTACTGGATAACCAATTGCAGTGACAACAGAAAACGGTCACAAATTTGAATTTGGCGCAGTTCAGTTGGCCTTGCTCGTACTTAAGCACCATCAAATAATGGAGGCTGCTGCTTTCAGATTGGGATGTTTTTAGGAATGGGTTCACTGTGTGTGACTCAAGTTGTTGTCGTAGTTTTGGTGTTGCGAATTGCAATATCTTTGGGAAAGATGATAATTGCACATTCACGAGTGGGATTCTTTTCTGTTGGTAATGTTGGCTTGTCAAAGTCTTCAAGGCTCTAAGATGGACTCCTTGTCTGGAATAGGAATGCAGCATAACTTTAATATTTTCTCCGTCTATGTCATGTTTGGCTTTCACACTGTGTGCTGTGACAACACTGCATTTGTTACAGTTGATGTAGCCTCTGTGAGGTCTGTGAACCAAATACAAATTCTACGTTTCACTTAACCAACACAACGTCCCTTAAGGGCAGTCCTTGCAAGGAATCCAATAGACTGCTCCATCGGAGGTAGGCAGAGACACTGGGTCATCTTTCTTCCTCACGTGGTGGACGGCTGTATTAGGGACACTGTCCTCTTTCACATGGTGGACAGCAGCATTAGGGACACTGGTCTCCGAAGTTAGGTGTTTCATGGCTCCCTGCTCTACAATCTTGGTACAGCTCCGGGTGTTTTAGCAGTGGGCTTGTGACACAACGGAGGAAGGTTGGGATTTCTTCATCGACAGAGCTGGAGGAGCAGGACTATCTTCAACCATCGGCATTTGTGTTAGAACCTCAACCTCAACTGGCGCTTGTGTATTATGTAAGCAACTCTGCTGGTCGTACCTCTACCATATTATTTTTTTTAGATCTTTGACATTGGACGGAATATTAAACCATTAATTAAAGCCCAACTTTCTCAGTACTAATCGTACTAGTTGCCCTCTCTTTGGCGTGTAGGTCACTACTTCACGGGTCACCAGTTGATGTAGCTAGTCTTTGGCGGAGTTTTTTGGTGTTATCCAGAGAGCCGCATTGTACTTCTTTTATCTGGATATCCAAGCTTCAGAAAATCCTTTCTCATAGCGCAAAATATTGTCTATTTCCATCAGTCTAGTCTTAATGTGGTACATTTAACCTTGGGATTTGGGTTGGCTTCAACAGAAGGCTATGTCTCTTCCAGTTTTTTTTTTTTATATGGGAACCATAATAGCTTTCCCTTTTTGTCGTACTCGACGATGGATTTGAGGAGGTAGGTGTCTTTTGTTTTCCGTTTCTGATGAAAAATTCAGTTCAGGTTTCCAGTTGTTCAGCGTGCTTTTAATGGCTGCTCTTTCTGTGGCAAGACCTTCTGCGAGCGTGTCATCCACTTATCGTTCCCAAACTTTGATGGAAGAGTGTTCAGACTTGACGTGGGCGTTTAGAAACTGGAGAACAATCTCTGCGATGGGTGAGGAGCAACTGTAACCCATAAGCGTGCCTGCTATTTGTTCGAAGGTCTCAACCTCGAAACTGCACAAAAATGTTCTTGAGCAAAGCTTTCAGAAGTTTCCATCCAGTTGGTAATCCTCCTTCCATACTTCCACTTTCCATGCAGCTTCATCAGACCTCCCAAGAATCAATTTTTGGATCAGACTGTGAAATAGCATGACCACATCCTACGACACTTTGCTCGTCTCCCATCAGTTGACGTCTTGTTGCTTTTTAAGAAATTCAGGTGTGCTGTTCTAACATACAGTTTGTACCCCAAACGTACGTTTTCAAACGTGGCACCAGGAATATTTAGGAACTCAGATTTGTGTACCTTAATCTGGCGTAATAAAGATTGAAGTCAGTCTTTGCCTTAACCTTCCGAAAGTCAGCTTCAGAGAGGAATTTTTCTTTTCGCAGAGTTGAGACATGGTCTTTCACGTTAGAATCCATCATGTTGCCCATACGAAAGTCTAATTTTTCGTACAAAGTGTGAATCTCAAGTTGTTCTCGTAGTATCCATTCATAATAGTGAGTGTCAGGAAAACCGTGACTTTAGGCTTATCTAACGAAAATACCCACGTCTCTCTTAAGTTTCCCCAAGCCTCAGAGTTGAGGCCTGTCCATATTTGTCTTTCCTTTCAAACTTCTAGAATCACTAATGCTTCCTACTTCACAGAATCCTCCTCACTGTATTACAAAATGAGATACTTTCCTTAACACATGGCACGTTGGAAACTACGTTATTTTACTCATTGTCATGGTAATTCACGAAAAAAAATCAGTCATTTCTGCTCTACTTTCTTCTTCCCACTCAACCGCTCGCATCTTGTCACTGTTTTTCTTGGCACTGGCACAAGTGGTCGCAATGGCACAGCCAGGAAAAATTGTCCGGGTAGGGGGTGGGGGGCAACAAAGCCAGCAAGGGGGTTTGGGGGAATCCCACCTGTACGTTCTCCATCGGGGTCCAGGGCACAGCCCCGGAAGCTGCAGTATTTTACTGTTCATCACTGCCTTATCTGGCTTCTAAAGTTACCGTTTTTACATATTCTTGAGAAATATTTAGCATTATGATGCGTTCATGTTAAAGGTCTAGAAAAATGAAACTTATTTTTCCTGCAACTTTTTCTCGGACCTCTTTTCTATGGACTTCATCCCCTAGACCCTTTCTTCCTTGACATTTTTTCTCGGACAGTTTTCCACTGGGTCTCTTTTTCCGAACCTTCTTTCCATGGACTTGCCATGGACCTGTTTATGCAGACCTTTTTTCTTAGACCTTTTTTTTTTCCTGGACTTTGTTTCCTGGACACCAGGAACTGTTCACCTTCCTTAGACGCCACAAATACGCACAAAAACCAGGCGTTGTTACATCGCCGTCTCATAAATTTGAATCTCGCGCTGTTGGAGAAGATGACCACTCATCTGTATATCTCGTCTCCGGAGATCGTCCCTGGTCCGACCAAAAATTCAAGAGGTACTGTGCTTGAGTTCTTCGTTTGTAATATAGTGCAGTGTTTATAGTGAAAAGGACTGTCACCATCATAGCGTTAGTCCTTTTTCTTGGCGTTAATAAAAGTATCATTAATATCATTTTTCAGGTTTTTAAAGTAAAATTTTTGAATTCCATTAACAGCTATAACTTTGTGTGAAAGTTAAATAAGTGGAAGTGTAACACACTTTTTTTGTATTCTCAGAATCCGAAAAACTGCACTTCAGCAAAAAAAATCACGTGTAATCTCGGGAAACGCTGTGGATATGGCTGCCAAATTCACCATTTAGTGTACTGCTTGATTCTCGCATATGGTACAGAGCGTACATTGATTTTGAACTCAACAGGTTGGCGCTACAACCAGGAGGGCTGGGAAGCAGTCTTTCAACCAGTAAGTGAGACCTGCAGAAGCGCTCATGGAGAGTCACATTCTGTTTGGCCAGGTAAGACCTATTTTTAAGCAGACGTGAAGACTCTTTACCGAAATTGTTATTAAAGTTTTGCTAGTGCCACGTTTGCTGATACCAAGTCGTTTCAGTTTATCCTTTGGTAAGCTTTGGCAACCTATCATTATTTACTATAGTGTGCGCGGCGTATCTTGAGTCCTGCACTTCTTTTATGATTGGCTACGTCTTCCTGGAGGGGGCAGCTTTAACCGAGGGCCGCCATTGTTTTTGTAACTACTTTGGATATCAACAAGACACTCTGCGACCAAAAACGTACAATCGATTATTTGTGTTCATTCTGGGGCGAACTCAAGATGGGCTGCGGACACTATAACACCACTGCTAATTTTTATATTTTCAACGTAGTTATTTTAAACTTTTATAGACCAATACGTACATACTATTCTTTGTGTTAAGCTAACTATCCGAATTAACTTGTACATCTTCATTCAGTACCATTTTTCTCATAAGTGTACATTCACCAAAAATTAATGGAGGCTTTTTATTTTATATTTTTCAACTTCTCAAAGTCTGATACGATCCACCGATTTTTATTTTTTTTTATTTATTTTTATTAATAATTAATTTTTCTATTGTGGAGCTTCCTTCCAAAAACGCATATTTTGGTCTTTTTTTTTGCAGGCGTGAAAAGTTTCTGGATTTCCAAGGTCTGGACTGTGGACCAAACTATCAAATAAATAGTGTATGCTGCAAAAAAAAAAATTTATAATTATAATAATTAATAATAATAATTTAAAAAAAATCAGAATTCATTTCATATTTTTTGTGTTTATTAAACTGTAAGAGCTGTTGATTTTTTAAGAGCGCTTGCTTTCTGTGCATTCTTAACAGTCAGCAAAACTAGCCTGTTATGGTGTCAAATTGAAAGTAAGAATGATAACCCTTGGATTTTGCAGTATTATCCAAGTTAATATACATAGTTTTCATGATTTGAGGCACGTGGTATTTTTAATTTTTTGTTTATCTATGTATTGATTTATAAAAAAAAAGGAGTGATGCTATCCTCAATTACTAAAAGAGGTGGGAATGAAATGCAGTGTTTTTTTCCTGTGTCTAGTGAATAGATTAGCCATTAATTAGACATCCCTTCATTAGACATCTGTTTTATGCTAGCATTTTTGATTTTCTAAACATATTTTAGTTTGATGAGGGTACGTAGTACACGTAGCTGCGATCACACGAGCAAACACTCCTTGTACTTACAATTGCTTAGTCTCTCTTGCTTGAAGTTCCGACCAAAGTATTTAAAGTTACACTAGTGGTCGCTAGCGGTTCGGATATCCCTTCCTTTGTGCCAATCATCAGTCGTTGAGTCATGTCCCACGCCCGTATCCATTACAATGCTCAGTTACACAAACCAAAAGTATCCACGCCAAAAAAAATTAAATTTATTTAACAGTAACCCATACCAAATGAAACGAGGTAAATCACTACCATCAATACAAGCTGTAAACATAATTCCAAACTGTAAGGAACTTATAAGTTGTCTGATTATCAAATAATCTTCCTCCTGATCGCTCTGCAGGTGAAACAACCTCCATTTCTTAGGAGTTCCCGAATCCTAGAAGAAAAAAACGGCAGATTTTCAACCTCAATCGCGTGTACCTGTTCGTTGGTACCAATTCAGTTGCCCGGGTGCCGTTTCTTTAGCGCAACCACCCATATTGTGCCATTCAGTGCCAATTTTATACAAAGCTGATCGCGAAATTCCTTTGACACCCAGCGTGTCCATTCAGGATTTGTTTTTCGATGGAATATGGTGTTAACCAGAATGGAGATATAACAGCGTGGGAAGATGTCGCTGTGAGTAATTCTACTATTACGGAATCATTGCTTCAAATTGCACTAAATTTTCAAAATACAGTGCCAAACCTGAACATCTGAAATTTTCAACTAAGCGATAACAAAATTGTCCACTCTCATTCGTCGCCTACTTATCTGTTCATTTTAAACCTACACCACTGTTTTAATGTTGATTGATGAGAATTTAAATTTGCCGCTTAACGTGAGAGCCCTTGAATCTGTCACCATTCACCAATCATCTGGTTGCTCATGTATCAGATATGAGGTTGGCTTTTTGCCTGCGTCAACATCTGGTTCAAGTTATCTTTCTTTGACGTGGAGAAGGCTTATGATACGACCTGGCGTTATGGGACTCTTTGTATTCTCTACAACTGTGGCTTTAGGGGACGGATGCCGTTCATTTCGCGTTTCTGTCAGACGACTCTTTCCCGCCTGTGTGTTTTGTATTTTAGAGAATGGTGATCCTTAAGGAGGTGTCCTCAGTGTCCATCCTGTTTACCACTGGGATCAACCCCATTGCCCAGCAAGCTGCTGTTGTCCAGTCATTGTTTGTTGATGACTTCGGCCTACACTTTCAGCGCACCATTAAGCCTCAATCCCTCCCCCCCTACACTTTACGGAGGCTCATATGCTGACCTGCGACTGGCAGTTGCAACTGGCAATTAACAAAGTCCAGAGCTGGGCAGTCAGTACCGGTTTCTGGTTTTTTCCGGGCAAACCAGTGTGTGTCCACTTTTACCGTGAACAAACACTGCATCCAGATCCTTGCCTGCGCTTGGGATAGGCACAGATTCCTGTTGTCCCACAGGTACGTTTTCTGGGTCTGGTGTTCGATTCCAGGTTGTCTTGGCTTCCACACTTGCACCAACTTAATGATAAGGCTTTGCGGGTACTTAACATTTTACAGGTTCTGTCGGGCACTTCATGGGGTGCCGATCGCACTGCCATGTTGCGTGTCTGCCGCAAACTTGACTATGCGTGCTTGGTCTATGGTTCAGCTGGTGACTCCTATGGCAATTAACTGGCAACATCAACCCATTCAGTGTGGTGTGCAATTGCGTGCTGTGCGATCCAATCCTGCTTGGTCCACGGTAATTAGATCAGACTTGCGGAAAGGGCGATGCAGAGTGGGTAAGGGTGATTTCCGCGATGGGCTCCAGCAGTCCTGTTGGGAGATGGCCTTTGAAATATGCTGTGTCTTGAGGCTTGGAGAAATGCCTTATCCCCTAATTGGCTTGTTCGAAGTGGCATTTTCACTTTTTCTCTGGTGTCCCTCCCAAGACATTCCATTCCACCAGCAAGGTACTTGCAGGAGTTCCGGCTTCTGTCTTATTAGTGAGCCAGATATCAGCGGCTATTCGCTGATATCCCATCGCCATTTTGTGTTTTCTGCAGAGCTTCTGGCACTATAGGTCTGGCTGTGGAATGAATTCTTGGCCTTGAAAGCACACATTTCAACATCTTTAAGCACGGACGGACAGACAAGACAAGACAATAATTTGTGGGCTATTAAATACACTGTCCAGGTAAGGCACTCTGCTTGTAGCCACAGTTGCCGTGAAGAGTTGGTGTTGGTCCGTTTACGCATTAATCACACCAGACTTACTCACTGTTTTCGTTTGAGTGCGGGGGGTTCCCTTCTGACTGTCATTGGTGTCGATGGCCACTTACGGTCCGACACTTGCTTGTTGGTTGTCATCCTCTTGATGGTGTTCGTCGCCGTTTCCGTCTTCCGCGAGACATAGCGCTTCAATTAGGTGATAAGTCTGTCCTCCTGTCCGGGGTTTTTAAATATTTGCAGGAGGTACAGAACTAAAGATCTATGATACGATCTAGATTTAGGGTTTGTTTAACGTCTCTGTAATGTGTGGCGCAGTGGGAACCCGTACCACTGCAATGCGACTGAGGTTGGCACTAATGACATGGCTGTCGACGTGCCATTTAACCTCAATCCCCCCTCCCATTCACTAATTCCAACGAAAAATATCCCTCTTACGAACATTTGCAGTTCTGAATAAAGAAAGAAATCACAAGGTAAAGGGTAAACGAAGCAAGCAGTCTGCATTAAATACTGGCCTTGTGAGGATACAAAATACACTAGTCTGAGAAGAAAGAAAAGACTACTGCCCCGACTGGGACTCGAACCCAGGACATCCCGTTTACTAGCCGGGCGCTCTAACCACTGCGCTACTGGGGCGGGTACTGGCTACAGGCTCCAGCCGAGCTAAGTAGCTGTTCAATCTTTCTCAGTGGTGACCTAAAGATCACAAACAAACATACAAGGAGGGAAAGCAACTTTGCTTCGGCTAGTAAACGGGATGTCCTGGGTTCGAGTCCCAGTCGGGGCAGTAGTCGTTTCTTTCTTCTCAGACTAGTGTATTGTGTATCCTTACAAGGCAAGTCTTTAATGCAGACTGCTTGCTTCATTGCAGTTCTGCTTATGCTGGCGTCGATCGTCAGGTGCGGACAGAGCTGACTAACATCCGTAACAACAGATGGATTGGGCAGTAGAGTCGCAGAATACAGATCAGCGGTTGATGGGTTTTTTTATAAATTCGAGTGCTCCGTGATGTAAGATTCAATCGCTTTACAGGACAACTACTTCTGATGAAGGTGATCGAACGAAATCAAGACTTTTTGAAACAAGTCTGTGTCTATAATCATTGAAAATTCACGTTAACTTTTCTGGCATGTTCGTTTTTGCGGTGAAAGTATGTTTTGTTTGAAAAATATTTCGTACAAATGACTGGTTTTCAAGACGGATGGAATTATCAGAAATTTCTATTGGTGGTTCTTGTACTAATTCCTTGGATTCGTTCCTTGCAACGGCCAATGCACAATCGGAACATAACATTTCCCTTTGTTCATCCGTACAGAATTGGAACGAATCATTCCGAGATCACACCATGTTGGTAGGTTTCTTCGTACAAGTGTTAGAAAATTTCGACGTACCAAATTTTAAGCCACTACGGCTGTCTGTTCATAGAAACTGCTTGTTTTGGGATTCTTCAATGCCTGGCTGTAATGGATTCCCGTTCACAAACCAATTGGACGCTAGTTCAGTCTGTGTCCTGTTAACAAGATGTTCCTTTTATTTTAACATTCACTGCAGTAAATTACTTCAGTTGGCACTTTATGGCGGATGTTTTTAAAAATTGTATGCGTTGTTAATCGGAATGCAAGGTTTTAATAATGCAGCTCGTCACCTAAGAGGAGAATGTGTGTTCAAATACGCAAACTCCTTTGCTGGTAAGAAGGTGATGAACCCGTTATCAAATGAGGACTCGTTTGAGGACTGCGGCCCTGCGTACATGAGAGAACATGTTATGGGTGGCAACTGTATGGATATGAAGTTTTGTGGCCTAACTGCCGATGGAGTAGAATGAAGCTTTGTATTGTGAAGAGATTACAGGTATTACCTGTGCAGATAACTTGGCTCGACCACATTCCTGTTGGACAGCCAACAACTAAAACGGAAGATCAAAGTAAAAACAGAATTTTGAAGATAAAATTGGTTTCTACTTATCCTAAAATCCTTCACTTTCGGTAAACCCACCAATCGTCCCCTCTCTGGTCAAAGGTAATTCGCCAAAAGAAAGTGGGGGAGTGGCCACAATGCCTGCTGGGATGTGAGCAATTATGCCACCTGATGGGGAGCTACGAAAGCTTTTAAAGCTTAAGGTGTAGGCAGAGAGTATTAAATTTAAATAAAAATACATGAAGCACTACTACGCATTACAAGAAATTTAAAAAGCACCTAATATTTCGAAGATTAAAAACTTGTCTTCATTTTCAAAGGTAAAACGTTAAAATCACCGGACACAACACAGAAACTAAACCAGGGAGACGCCATATTGGAATAGTGGATGTGTGCAAAGGATGATGGTAATGGTCGACTAGAAGATAGGAAGGATGGTTTTGTTATAAATATTTTTGGGTTGATGGGTTTGTTGGTTTTTTT
>JAHWFP010098282.1:15187-31438 GCA_023313725.1 Lithobius niger | reverse complement strand
ACATAAATCAACTCCCAACAGCCTTTCCACCCGTTCACTGCACGTGCTTCATTCTTGACCGTTGCCCCCAATCCACTGTTGCCGCTCGTTCTAAAAACTAGGCGGCTTCTACGAAAACAATCTGTCAACAATCGTTGACGTCACGTATTGTTGTGTGATTGCTGCTGTTTGTTGCAAACGGTCATATTTCGTTAATTTGGGGCATTTAGGAGCTGAATTTGTATTTTAAGAATACGCCTAACAGAAATTCGGAAAAATTTCCTTTCTTCCAAACTAATTTTCATTTCTTCTCCAATTTTTGGCGCCACTATTTCAAGAAGACTAGAAGGGCACACATAAGTATTAATAAATAAATAATCACACTGAACGGTTTTAATGAAGTCAGATTAAGTAAAAATGATTTGCCAGCCAAATGTGTTCTTCTGTTTGCGAAGAAATGCCGGATTGGCTCCACTTTTGAGCATTGTTCAGAATTCCAGTTTATTGCTGATTTTTAACTTATCATTCATTGCGCTGCTATTTGGTATGTGTTAGAGCTTGTACAACTCTTTCATTGTTGGACCATTGTTGCAGCAGTGGATTTATATCATGAAGACACACTGCTGCAACAATGAAACCGTTGTCTTATACCACTAGTAGTAAAAACATATCAAAAACCGAAATTGGTAAAAGGTGCCGCCAAGTTCCGAATGGTTCGTCCCTTCAAAGGAGTGATATCAACACACCGAAATATTCGCCAACTTAATCGCACCGCTTAATAGTTCGAAGGTTAAATGAAAACTAGAACATTGCTACTTTGTCTTTTCGTAGTGTTATTTTTTGCCTCAACCAGGTCAGTTAGGCGTGGAAGGAGAGGAGCTATCGCACATGAAGGCGAGTCAGGCAGTCGTCCAGTGGATTGTCCAACCAGGTGACAGCTAATGCTTGACAGTCTGTCCACCATTTACCACCATTCCACCATTCTCTGTCCACAAAGAACTAGATGATTGTATATGGATCGTTCCCCACTCTCTGTGGACGGACCTTGAACCACCCAACACGGATTTGCTGGGTGGTCCACCACGTCCCAGTTGGATGTAGAATGGAGGATGCAAACTTTCGGCTGCATCTCCCCAGCGTCGGGAAAGAGATGCAGCGAGATCGAGGCTCTAACGTGGCTGAAACTAATGTATCTTTACTTCCCTCTGGAATTTGGCTTGGTGAGACTTTTCACAAGAGCTTCTTTTCGAGCAAAGATGCAAGTTTCAGTAAGCGCTTCAAATTTCTTCACAATTCCAGCTCTGGGTCCAGTTGGAGACAAGGATGTAACAGTACAGAATCTAATAGATCTCTCCAATTCTACCTGGACACTACAAAGGAATCAAGTTGAGAAAAAGTCGAACAGATCTTTTCCGTCCTTACCTTTTTGGCACCGGCTAGATAACTGCCATATGCTGGTATCACGATGTCGTTCTGTCGTTGGGTTTGCCTATTAGAATGCTGGAACCGACTCCTTTGAAAATGTGAAGAGGACTGTGCCCATGAATCTGGAGCCCACCACGTAATCCGGGAGGCAGCTATAGCAACTACTCTTCTCTAGTTTATTACAGTATATGCAATGCAAGAATTTAGCTGGGGCAGTATTCAGTAAGAAAACATGCGATTGCCATTCCCCAGCCAGAATGGTTGAATCTGGTTTTATCCCTGAATACCTACTCACTCTGACTCTCCTCTGTTGCCATTGTGCACCTGCCAATATGATAACGATGTTTTGGAGTAAGAGAAGGATTTTTATTCCCAAGTCCGGAATTTCGTCGTAAAGCAGACAATGTAAACATTTAATTGAGCGGGTATTTGGAGATCAAAACAGATTTAGTCATTTTGGCTGAGGAACAGAAAAGTCACGCTTTTTTATTGTAAACAGTAAAACCACCTTGCCCAATATTAAATAATCATTTGTAATCAAATAACAGTTGGACATTAACTGATTATCAATAGATGGTACCCTAGTACCAATTATATAACAGCAATATCAGAACTTGATCGATATTCCCTCCCTCCCCTCCACCAAATACTTTTAGATGTGTGAAGCTCCAGTTACTGTCCAGAATACTTGTGTTGTAGGTAGTATAATAGTGTTCTGCATAAGATACAGTTTTTTCCAGAATTCATGTTCGAACAACGGATAAAGTTGGTACTGAAGCATCGTTTCACCATATTAATGAGTACATGAAGCAAGTCGAGTCATTTTATCGTCAGCTGGAAATGGTTCAGCCTGTACTAGTACGGCGAGTTTATGTTGCATCAGATAATTCAAGTGTTCTTGAAGAAGCAAAAAGAAGGTTAGTTTTCACTACATCCAAAAATACTCAGCTAACTTTATAGTTTATAATGAGCCTATTGCTCGTTTACATGCTCATTTCATCAATATTCCATACTACCATCCAGCTTGCCCCCAGGCATTATCACGTGTGCCATTCCAGGGTCAGTTCGACATATTGTCACTTGTTTGTGGGCAGGCAAGGCGTTCAGTCGTGCCTGGTTGGTCATGATTTTTTTATAATTTCATTTGACGTACCTTGTATGCATCCATAATCGATGAGGAAGGAAGTGTTCTATGAAACGTGTCGACACAAACTGACACCGGGAAATCGACATCCGTTGTGCCAACATTGCCGTGATTGTGACTTTAAAAATATAAAATGTGATATCTGCAAAGAATACAACGATGATGAGATTAAGGACTTCCTTTGTTCATCATGGCATTATCATGGAATTATCCCGACCAGAGGGAATCCCAATGCTGCAAGAAATTTGAAGAAGGGGGAATGAATCTCACTTGGCGATTGTCTTATTTAGGGAGGTCTGGATTGTATTGATTTTTCTACTGGTTAACGTTACTGACCGGCAGCCACAGTTACAGAGATTCGGCCACTTTTACCCAATCAGTTGCCAGTTCCAAATTGGATCGTTTTGACTCTCAACGAAAAACCACCCTCGATGCTACTTGGGAAATGTAAGCAAACATGAGATCCATGTTTGAGGGAATCAACAGCCGTATTTCGGGATTCGAAGCAAGGCTTATCATTGGAACAAAGAATCGAAGCACATTTCACGCCACTGGATAAACTTCAGCGTATGCAGCCCGCAACTCCTAAGCCATTGGGCCGTGACAGCCACCCGACCGAAGTCGCAGCACTTCGCGGGAGTGGTTTGACTTAACGCTAGGCCTAAAAGCATGCTCTCTGCCGTAAAGTACGTTTGGGGATCCATAACTTCATGATCCGGCCAATTTAGGGAACAAAGATTTGGAATTTATTTCGGAAGATGGCAATATCGAGATTCTGGATCCGCCACACAAGAAAATTTCCTGCGGTTTGTTCTTCGAAACCGGAAGGCCACGTCGACGTGGGAACCACTTCAGTCGTCGTGGATCTTTCCCACAATTGATTCAGTAGCCAGAGGGACGTCGACTGTCAACTCCAGAAGGGCTGTCAACTCCAGAAGGACGTCGGACCTGCCAGTCTCTAAAGGATCTTCAGTCAACCAAAGGAACCCAAAGGAGAGTTCTCTTCAGTTAGTATAGACGTTGTCGGCCAGTAAGCTATACAGCTTTTTGAAGGCCCGAGCGGCAGGTGTTAAGTGGAAGGAACCACCATCATAAAGAGTTTTTTTTGCTGCAGGAGGGAGGAAACCGGAGTACCCGGAGGAAACCCTCGTACAACGGGCAGGAAACAACCGGAGAAAAACCCGTACACATACACTTCCCTTCCCAGGATCGAACCCGGGTCTGTGGGAAGCCAGAGGTGTACTGCTGGGACCGTGACACCTGTCGAATATGACGCCCCAGTGCTCGCAGCTACCGTGCACCCTGAGTTAGTGAGTCAGAGAGAGCGTGGCAGTCGCCAAGAACGTGGCAGTTGCAAGGTAGGAGCAATCCAGGAGATGGGCGTGGCAAATCCAAGAACCACAGCTTGAACCTGGTGGACGAAGTCAGATATAAAGGAAGGTGAGTATATTTTGATGTAGCGAAAACGACAATTTTATACATAAAATTGGTCTTTACTATCCTAAAATTCTCACCTGTATGGTAACCAACTCACTGGCTCAGGCCAAGCCAGACCAGGCGAGAGCGCAAAAAAAGTGACAATATGGCCGACTAACCCTGGGATCGCACACGTGATTATGCCTGAGGACAAGCTGGGTGGTAGCACTGAAAATTGATGAAATGGGCAAGTAAACGAGTAAGAGACTCATGATAGCTAGTAAGGGGAGTAGGCCTATTTTAGAATTGTAAAAAAAAAAAAACAATTTTATGTGTAAAATTGTCGTATTTTCCTGTCTCTGCTTTTTTTGTACTCTTAAGTGTCCTATAAGTACTCTTGTAACCACACATTGCCTTTTTTTTTAGTCGTGCATCATCTCGTTAGAATGAAAATTAGTAAGCTGAATCACCGACCTTTGGATCTATCTATCTTCCTTACCAAAGCAAGTGCCATGACCATACAGTCCTGAGTTATAATTACTATTGTACTTTTTTTTTGCTATTTAAAATAATTATAAAAAAAGAAGTAAATCGCAGAAAATGAGTGCAGACTTAAGAGAGCCAGTTGTGGGGTGTAAAGACGAAACTTTACAAAGTTTGATGTTTTATCTTATTTTGCAGTGACGTGATTTACTTTGTTTGGAATGTTTGTTTTGAATTGATAATGCCCTAATGGTTGCACATATTACAAGAATAACCAGACCCTAAATTTAGACAACCTTTGCATTTGCTAGACATATGTTACAATGGAAAAATAAGCTAACAAAGGCTGCGAGGCGTAGGGGTAGCAAGTATACCCTGCCTTACTCTTGCTACTTGGGAGTAGGAGGATATACTTAAAGAACTATTGCTGCAAGAAAGGTTCAAAAGTTTTCTCGTATAACAAACCTAATCGCTAAAAAACATGTATTGCTGGGATAAATCCGTGACATACATGAAGCTTAATATTCTTACCCAGCGTATTATAAAGGTTGACTTACCTCAGTATTTTCCAGTCATCCCATGCATCATAAGGAGTTCAAAACATGAAGATGAACGGATGATTGGCAAGGATGAAGTGACTGCACAACTCTTGGAGCAAAAGTCAAAACGAGTTGTGTAGTCAACTTTGCCCTCACCAATCATCTGCTCATCTTCATGTCTTAAACTCCTAATCATGAAACTTGGAACTGCTGCGAAATATTAAGGTGGCGACTTTTTTAACATGCTGGGTGGTGAGATTTTAATCTTCATTTTGACTGCTAAGTTCATTTTTTTTTCTACAAAATTGCGAAAATTTCAAAAGTTAACAAAAGTGTCTATTTTCTACGAACCACTCTATGATGTTGACACTGCTTCGTTCGTCTTTCTCAGGGTAACGTGCTGGTGCAGTAGTTTGATCGAGGCATTCTGTTGTTAATGGTTTAGGCTGCAAGTTTGAATTTGGTGATAAGGCCTTCCGTATTTGTAAGATACCGATTACTTTCCCTTTTCGTTTCAAGCTGTCTTTATAGATTAGGCTGCACAATGTGTTGTATATTGGGGTGGGCTGGTGGTTGCAGGTGCATTGGCTGCTTCCTGCTGCAATGTAGTATTCAATTGAGAGTAATTCTAGAACACGCAAATGCAGTTCCATTGAACAGTTAGAAACAAGAAGTATGGTGGATCTTTTTTACTTGATTAGGTGTTCTGTCTCCATTTGGTGTGATGCGATGCTGTTTATATCGGAGAAACCAGGCATGGCGTACACATTCGAATTCAAGAACATGTCTCTGATACGTACAACAAAGTAGCCAGAAACAGCATCGCATCACACCACATGGCACCACTTAAATATCTTTCCTTGTGTTGGGGCGATGATCGAGGCTCACAGTTGGTAATTTGTTGTTGGTGGTAGCAATCATGCTTACAATTTTATCACTGGCGGATTCAAGATCAGCAGTGTCAATCCTACGTCTGCTCCTCGTGTTGTAGCTGTGGTGTACCACTGGAGTACCTTGGCGAGGTTGTGCTGCAGTGGCAGTGTCCATGGGTTCCGGTTTTGCTAGTGTGCAGGTCTTTGTCGTTGTTCTGCACCATCTGGATGAGTATGTGATGACACTTCGCCAACACACAACTGTGGACTTGGTTCGTTGACGATGTCTGTTCGATCCGGAAAAGACGAGACAACAGACCTGCCTAAAGCCCTCAACAACTGGCACTACTATCTGTCTTTCACCATCGAAGAATAAAAAGCAGGGTGCATTCCATTCCTGGGCGTATGCATCACAGGGAATCCTGGCGGAAGCATACATCACCAACCTTTTCTTAAGCCTATTGCCGCTGACAGATGTATTCCATTTGGCTCAGGACGCCGTATGCCACAGCTCTTGGCCATAGTCAGAAATGAGATGACCAGCCTCGTCAAGTTGTTGAGTGTTAGAAATACACCATGTCCACATCTACATGATGCTAAAGCATGCTATATCTTGATGGGATGCATCCAGGAGTATTAAACTCCATGATCAAATTGGCACTAGGTGTGATCCTTGACAACCCGCAGGAAACCCAACCCACAAATGCAAACCCTAGTGTAGGGCTGACATACATACGAGGAATGAGCCAGTGAGCCAATTCAAAGGATTCTTCGTCAACAACGGCTTCAGGATTTTCCTAAAGAATGATATGGGGCTAAATACTTACCTACTACCAAAAGAGGAACTCTTGGGTACTGCAAGAACAACTCCCATCTAATGCACAAATAGCCAGTGCACCTCTTACCACTTGATATTCAACAACACAACCCCGCCTAGCTGTTCCAGTGGAGCACCACAACTGTGACACGAGGAGCAGATGTAGGGTTGATACTGCTTATCCAGAATCCACCTGCGATGAAACTGTAATCGTGACCGCTACCACCAACAATAAAGTACGAACTGTAGGCCTCGACCATCTCCCCAACTCAAGAAAGTTGTTTTTTGGTGCCATGTGATGGAAGCGAAGCTGTTTATATGAGATGTGGCAATGACATAGTGTAACGTCTCTAAATATAATGAGGTTGCACTGTTTCTCATTATTTACATCGTCATTTGTAATGATGACATATTATTGTGCAGACTCAGTCATAAACTGCATAGACGTATTTATTTGCGGTTACTGTTGAAACTCGGGTGTCCATATATGCTACCTGTAATTAGCATGTAATTGTTGGTCGAACTTAACGAAGATAGTCGTCCTTGTTACGTAAGTTCTGTTGTTGTTGGAATCGAGCTACCAAAGGGTAAGGAAGCTACTTTGACTAGCAGCTATGTCCGCCATGTTTGGCCTAAAAACACTGTAAATAATGCACGGCATTACTATTCAAGACAGTTCAACAGAATGTAAGCTATGAAGCACCAGTTTGTGTAGCTAAGTTAGCTACATTTTTTATCGCATATTTATTTGTGACGACGTTGCCATAAGAACCGACAATAAACCCAACGATCTGCCATCAATCCGTTTCAAATCCATGCCCCATCTAATCCGTATTTTGTCAGCGGCTCTCCTCACGAAGTTCGGCGGCGATCACCATCCTCTAGGGGTGACACAACCCCCTTTTCATGAGTTCCGACCTTGCCGCGACACTCAACCGGCCATATAGTTCACCCTACGAAGTTTCCGGACGTTTGTGGATGAGATGGTTGGCTGGTTCGTTGCCTAGGAGAGCTACAGTTTTTTTGCTGCCGAACGGTAGCATTGCCATACATTGCGCCTTAACAGGAACAGAGACCGTTGTGTATTTGGGCTGCCTGAGCGTAATTGGCTTGCGTACCAATTCCTTCCCACATCAGAGAAACCAGGCGCGGCGTACACGACAGAATTCAAGAATATGTCTCTGATACGCATGCACAACAAAGTGGCCAGAAGCAGCTTCGCATCACACCAAATGGATTCAGGACACCCAGTCGATTGGAAAAGATCACGCATCCTTTATAGAATCACTGTCAATTCAACACAACATTGCAGCAGAAAAGTATCTAATGAACTTGCAACCACCAGTCCTCCACAATCTAAACACATTGTGTAGCCTAATATATCCAGCCACATAGCAACGAAATGGGGAACGCCATTTGCTCTTTAAAAATATGGGAGGCCTCACCGCCAAATGCTAACTTGCAATGCCAAAAACTTGAACGTAATGTATTACACCAAACTACTGTACCATGACTTGAGCTTGAGTAGGACGAACAAAGCAGTGTCAGTGTCAGCATTATAGAGTGGTTCATCGAAGATTAGCCATCACTACTCTTAGTATTAACTTTTGGAATATGCGTAATATTGACAGAATTAATTTTATAGTTCAGTCATAATCCACAAAATCAGTTTTTTTTTTAAATCAGGAACCAGTGACATGCTTTAGTGTGATGTATTTGCGTGGTAACATCCTGTGGGTTCAGTTACAACTTTACTACTAGTACTACTTTTTCTACATACAGCTTTTAAATGACCGGCGGTGTGGCAACGGCCACAGATGTAATCTTATACTTGCAACGTGGTTTGACGTGTCCGGACTTGCCGCAGCAAAGACAAATTAAATCTTTAGAAGATTTCGTTCTAATTTGGGCCTTTCTAGGTTTCTGTGAAAAATAAATTTACTGACTTATTGGTAAACGAATTTGAGCTTGATCAATCTCAGCACATTCAAGGGATAAAGCTAACGATGTAGCTGCTTTTAAATCTAAACTTTGCTTAAGCATTTTCCTTTGACTTGTCTCTGAGCGCACGCCCCTATCAAGCGGTCCCTGATCATTTCATTATTAATGTCAGTTATTTTGTGAAAGTCACAGTATTTGATGATGACTTTTAAACCAGTAATATAATCGCTAATGCTTTCTTCTTGTTTTTGAGACCTACGAAAAAATTTAACCATTTCAGAAACTACTGAGGGCAAAGGCTCAACATCTACCAAAATGGTTTTAACTAACTTAGCATAGGTGAATGAACTTAGCAATCGTCGAACATTTTACACCCAACTGAGGCCATCAAAAAGTCTTATTTGATCAGCGTCTGGTACTTTTTTAGCTCTAAAGTAATAACTAACTCGGTTGGAATATTTTTCCATGTATCGTTTTCCACGTCAAATTCAGAGTACAGGCCTACTGATTTACGTGCCATTTCTGAGTCACTATTCGAACTGGAATTAACCAAATTTAATAAACTAGTGCTAGGGCTACTACTGAATAACAGCATTAAGAGTAGAATTAACTGTGTCAACTACACTAACTGAAGGAACACTGACAAGGGCGAAACGAATACGGTTTCAGCAAGCGAAATGGCAGAAACGTCTGCTTGTTTGGGGTTCCATTCTACTGAATGGTAAACGCCCAGGCCTAGGACACTTTGTGGGTGATAGCTGATTGATTTTAAATTGAAGGAACACTCACTTCAGTTATTGCGGATTCGACCCCCATCTCAGGAATGCAGCCTACACTTGAAAATTAAATTAATAATAATTTAATTACAATTTCTATTTAACTTACGTTAAACTAGAAGCCACTGAAGACTACCGGTTATTACTTACCTGCTAAGCCACTTAAACAATCGCAGCGTACCTAGTATTTAAATTTAAACACTCCTACGGCTTTTCGCAATTAAATTAAATTGAGTAGGCTTTAAATTGTTTATACGCCTCCGAAACGTTTTAACAAGACACCACTGTTGGCCTATACATTTGGCACAGACCAAGTTTCATCGTTTCTCATAAACGCTACGGTGCTAAAAGAAACACTGGTACAACCAGCTTGAATAAGGGCACGCCACTATTAACTCTAGGAGGGTTAATTAAACTACATTTTTAAATCATGCACTTCAGTCTTGTAGTATTGGATGGTGTGGCACGCCAGCACGTCATACTGGGATACAACCCTTGTACTAATTAACTTTCTCAAATTTAATTGCTCCCTCCACTTCTAGTTAATAAGGTATTGATTTTAACTACTATCATCAGTACCACACAAGTTCTTAAACCCTAGTACACTTTTTTTAAAACTAAGCTCATTTGATAGTTCCCACAGAGCGTTAAATTCATTGCCAAATGAAAGAAATTGCTTACTCACCACAAATTAGGAGCACTTAACGTGGTTGCAGAAACCTACCAAGCTAGTTTTAAATTTAAAATAATGCAGGTAGCACCCTCTCGTCGCCATCTGTGATGTATTTGCGTGGTAACATTCTGTGGGTTCTGCCACAACATTACTACTAGTGGAAAGAACTTACACTGCTGTAGGTTAACACAATAATGGACATTTATTCAAGTGAGCATGTCTTCTTATAACCTTTACATGTCATGTGACACTGTGTCACATGGTCACATGGTCTATGATACATAAATAGTTACAATACACTTGTCCTAAACTATGACAGTATGGTTTTTGTAAGCTATGAAGGTTAACAGAGGGGAACTAAAATGGCTACCTTGTGGTGCCTCGATGACGATACCGCATTTAGTTTTTTGCAGAAAACATTAAATAAAAAAGGGGCTTTTAAATACTTTTTTAAGATTTAAATATAAAAATCAAATAATGCGAAGCGACTGAAAAATTTTGCCTATAATATTTTTTAAAGAAGTTTAAAAAACTGAAATTGAATAAATACTTTTAGGGCACTGGGAAAGCCTGATGGATAACTTAGACTTGGAACAAGTTACACTTGAGACCTCAGTGTTTTAAAGAACTGAACTTAAATAAATATTTTTAGAGAACTGGGAAAGTCTGGTTGATCACTTGCACTTGCTACAAGTTACACTTGAGACCTCGGTGTTCGCAGCCTGAGGAACTAAGCAAAATACTAAAACTACCCCGAATTTAATATCTCTGCACATGTTCAAACGATCTTAGAAAAACTACCCCAACAGCATTTTGGTGGTTCTCGATGGTTTAAATATGCAGGAATCGCAGCCAACATACAAAAACTATATTCTAATTCTGACTGTATGTCTGCCTAGGTAATCCATATTATCTGTCAAAACATTTATTTTTAAAGCTGATTCTGGAGCGATGTGTTTTTGTATTGTAATCTCATTTACCAAACTTCTGCGATCTCATTTATCAAACCCTATAAAATCTTGCTCTTAGTTATTAAACGAAATTTGGTAACTACAGCCTATCCCATCAATTATGAGATTGCCTTTTCGTGACGCCCGAGTACTAGGAACCGAAAACGTTATTCGCAGGATACTCTCAAACACATAACGCCTAAAAAAAAGTAGTTGAGGAATAGTTTCACACACAATTATTTATTATCGAACTTACTTTATAATTGCTGCCATAGTTTGATAATATCTTCTGATTTAGTCGAGCAGGTCGAGCAGGATTAGGGCTACTCATACTCATTCCTACGTACGCTTGGTTGCTGTGCACCTTTCAGTTATCAACTATAAGAGCATCTTATCAGGCATGCAGCTTGTTTTGCGTAGCATTCGGCAAGCACGATCGTTTTGAAGAATTCATGATGTCCAAGCAATTCTGAATAATTGTAAGCTATTTTTAATTGCGTCATAATGATGTTCTGGTCTTCCAATGAAAGGTATTACATTAAAAAGTTTATTCGTCGTCAGGTACTTGAAAATTCCACACTTAATTTAGGCCTTTCTCTTGTGTTTCGTGCTGAGGTGATTTATGTGCCAATTGAAAAGTATCTTTTATTAAAATGCAAAAGTTTTACTGGCTGGTTGATCCTATAAAGGGAATGTAGCATTATGGCTCAGTGAAACCCCTCATCGCTGGTATCAAAGAAGACCGGCCTCCAAATCAATAATTCAAATCTTTGTATAACAAGCCAGGTTTCAATTTACAGAATTGCTTTCCCCCTAACTTAGACACTCGCGTGACTTACATAAAGCACGTAGTAACTTTTGTCTAATGCACATGACTGACTTAAGCAATGCATTAAATAGACCAGGAACCTCCTTTCAGCCTAGACTACCAAACCTTTCCCCCTAACTTAGCAGAAACTCGCGTGACTTACATAATATAAAGCACGTAGTAACTTTTGTCTAATGCACATGACTGACTTAAGCAAAGCATTAAATAGACCAGGAACCTCCTTTCAGCCTAGACTACCAAAGCACAATAGAAAAACACAGATTATGCTGGATGAAGGACAGTTAAAATAATAATAGTAATGTTGATATAAGGCAGTAAATCTCTTACTGCTTATTTATATTTGAATGTAACAAAATTTAATACGGAAATTAATAATTCATGTGCATGAGGTTTTAAAATAGCAAAGTGCACAATTAACGAAAACGGTCAGTATAAAATCATTGCACAAGGGGGCCAGGAACAATAAAAATGAACGATGATTTATGCACATGAACGAAAATTAATAGGTTCATTAAAGACGGGAAAGCCAAAGGCTCACAGGAAATAACTAAATACAGATGCAAACCTATTTACGTTGCCGTCTGGACTTATATGTCAGACTGCCTGAGCGGGGAATCGAACCCAGGTTTCAAAGTTCGAGATCCTACCGCTAAGCCGTGTCAGTATCGCTTAGCGGTAGTACTTCGGCCTTTGGTTTCTAAGGTCCTGGTTCGATTCCCCGCTCAGGCAGCCCGACATATAAGTCCAAATAGCAACGAAAATAGGTTTGCATTTGTATTTAATAGGTTCATCTTGAAAAGTGGACATATACTGCTGATTGATCATCCTGTGAGACATCTATGCTCTAAATTGGTGTGGAGTTGTAGCTATGTCATGCCAGGTTCTGCTAATACACTAACAGTTGACTAAAGGCTACACTATTGGCAGTAATTTTATAACTTTAATAGTTGGTATGAAATACAAGACATTATTTAGTAAACTATTACATATCGTTTGCTTTCAGGTTTCCAGGTTATGTTTTTATTGGTGACCCCAGCATCTCAAAGAATGCATCTGTAGCAACTCGTTATACGAGTGACTCACTCCGTGGAATAATTATGGACATCCATTTTTTAGCCATGAGTGACTTCTTGGTTTGCACTTTTTCCTCACAGGTAGTATTTCTTGATTAAAGTAGATTGAGTATATTGTTACAGCAGACTAAAAATCCACAGGGGTAGTGCGAGTGTGCAGTGAGTAGTGCGAAGTCTGGACAAGCGATCTAACATCATTTGGGCTAAATGATTGGGATGTTCATACCAACAGCTTTGATTGCAGGCTGCTCTGATTCACAAATTTTGAGTACATATTTTACTAGAGTTGAAATTGGTTTATTTTTTTTTTTGCGGGGGCAAAAAAACTGATTACCAGCTCACAGCAAATACAGTCATTGCTAATGTGTGGTAATAATTGCCAATATGTGGTAATAATTTCTGTGTCGTGTCGTGCAGTTCATGGCCACAATGCTTTATTTTCGCACAAAAATTTTAGTTTGAGCCAAAAGCTGAACCCTGCTGGAAATGAGTTCAAGAATAATTGCTTTTAAAGCCCGGCAGGTCGTTCTTAGATTTTCATCAAATTGTGTGGTACATGTGGTACGAATCGCCACCAAGTATAAATTCAGGATTCCATGTGCAGTTATCCAAACACTTTAATTATCCGAAGTGGCCTTGGCCAAGAACACATGCGTTTTACAATCTCTTTTCAGTAGCCTAACCTGTGTGCCTCAAAGGTGTGAAGTGGCTGATAAAAATAGATTGGAATATGCATGTTTTCTTGGCCAGTTCCTTGATAAAATGTGGTTAGTTAGTAATTTTAAAGGATGTGGGATGTGGGATGTGAGCCGAGTGTGGACTTTGTAACCTATTTGTGTGCCTCAGAGGTGTGAAAGTGACTGAAAAAAATAGACTGCAGTATGTATGTTTTTTTAACCAGTTGCATCATAAAATGTGGTTAGTAATATTTAGGATTTGGGATCTCGAATAATTCGAGCTCAACCAAGTAATATGGACTTTGTACTCTTAACTTGGCTATTGGCTGGCATCCATACTTGAAAATTTAGCTCCAGTCAAAATGAGTTAACTTTACTAATTTTTGACCAATTTTGACATTCAAATATACCAAACTGATTGACTCTATGAGAAATTTTCAGTTGTATGAATTAAGTCGGTAACTTAAACCGTTTTAGAGTTATATTGTTAAAACGGGTAAAGCCTTTGTACACAGGGTGGACCACTAAAAATACACAACCTGAAATTAAAAGTTCTGTTATATAAAAAAAATTGGGACAGATTTTGTGGATCCAAAATTCGGTTCTGACTCTGAAAAAGTAGGTCTTATTCCGAAATTTTATAAAGAAAAAAATAAAACTTAAGAAAAATTCCGAACCCTCCTTTGGCATATGCATCATGTAAAAGTAGGAAATTTTATGTGTGGCATCACTGAAGGAACGTTGAATATATTTTATTAACGTTTTTCTTTTGTACAAAGAAGTAAAAAATCCAAGAGGATATCTCGTCTTACAGGACACTTGGGATGAGATCCACCAGCATTTAGTTTTGGGTGGGAGGGGGAGTTGGAGAGCTTCTTGTATTCGAGAATGTTCTAAAGGAGTGCCCAATGCCTCCTGCCCCTTGGAAAGAAAGGAGTTGGAGCTGCCATAGCAAGTTCCCGACAAATTGTGGTCATCAGTTTCAAGGGAGTTTATCCTGAAGGATCCTGCACTATTCAAGGGGAAATAAGGGAGTGTGATTGAGATCCAGGACTCAATCAAGCCACCACTCCTTTCAGAAAGATTTCAAAAGAAGATTATTCAAGCTGATCCTGAAAGGCACGGATCACGTTTGTAAATCATCTCCAGCAGAAGAAAACATCGCCACCAACATAAGGGATCATTAAATATCAACTGCTGTTCCGTGGTTGATCTTCCACCTGACTACCAGGGTCTTGAATCATAACGATTAGGAGATTGAATTAAGGGAAACAAGACCTTACTTCAGCAAGTCACCAAGGAAAAGGGAAAAGATGAAGGAGAAATTGAAATGAAGAAGGAAGAAGAAGGAATGGAGCATCTGTCGTAAGCTACATGGAGCGCGTCGTGAAAAGAATTGGCACCATGGGAATTGGATCACATTCCATCTTAGAACAAAGCTAAAGCCAGAAGTAGCAGCGCCGAGTGAAGGATGCGGCTGGAATCTCGAATTCATCACCATCAATCACCACATTTCAGCCACACACTACCGTTTCATAAAAGACGAGGGAAGTGTAGGAAAAGAAGGAAACCTAACTTTTTGGACAAAAAGCAACATTCTGGACTTTTTAAGGTAAGTTTATGAACCCTCACATCCCTTCAACCTTAACTTCACGGGTTGGGTGCCCAGGGATTTGAGTCCAGGAAATTCTCTGGCTCACCGTGAACATCGTGATGGCGTTCCAGACCATACTGTTTATTTCAAAGGGAGGAATCATCTTCATCGCGGTAGTTGAAAAATCCACCTCACTTACCATGCGAAAAGTATACAACACATACATAGTAACTGCTGAGAAGGATACCTCTGGCTGAGGCAGCGGTTCCCAACCATTTCTACAGTATTACTCCCCATCGGGAATAGTACGCAATGGTGCCCCTCCATCTCCCAATGGATTTAGATTTTTTTTACACTACGATGAGGCAATGTTGCCAGGTGGATGCAAAAATTTCGGTCGAATTTTGGCCGAAATGTGTGTAAATTATACAAAAAAATTCTGTAGACATCTAAAAATGAAAAGTCGCATTTTTCATACAATAAAAAGTTCACCACTGATCTTTACAGTACGGAGTCAACAGCGGATCGCGCTTCCCCTGCAGTTGCTCGGCACCTCCCAAGGAAGGGCCGCCTCACCGGTTGGGAACCATGGGGCTGAGGGATCGCAAGAATAAGAAGCCAGCAAATTCTCTTTTGGGAGCTATTGAGATGAACACGGAAGCCGCTAAACTGCCTGCAAATATAGATGTCCTGAATTTTGTGTTAAACTGAGATCATCCTTCAGGTCAAAGACTGAAAGGTTGTAACGAAACCATCCCATCTCTTGGCTTCTGAATAGTGAGAAAGAACGAAGAGGAAATGCGCAAGATTCTTAAGGAACCGTTACCCTTTTTAGCACCACGTTTGCATGGCATTTGGGTTGCTGTGATCTGAATGCATTGAGTTTGTAGGCTGGGAGGAAGGGGATTTTCAGCTTTCACAGATAAATGCAGTAACTTAAAGCAACGATAAATCAGTTGTTTGTTTATGGTTTATTTTTTTTTTTTTGGTTTATCACTTTTGACAAGCTTTATTTGTTACAGGTATGTCGTATGGCGTATGAAATTATGCAGAGTGTCAATCC
>JAHWFP010098282.1:0-15177 GCA_023313725.1 Lithobius niger | reverse complement strand
AAAAAAAAAAAAACTATGCTGGTTTCTAGTAGATGACTTCAGTAATTACCTCTGTGGAAAAAAAACTGAAAACTAAATCTTCGAGTTACAAATTTTGAAGAATCAGTTTTCCAGACTGTTTCCTGAAAAGCCTCCACCATTTAAAATATAGGATTCTGCAGGTAAGTTGCCGTTACCGAGGATTAGTGAAGTTATAGGAGACTTGAAAAACAATTTCGGTATTTTTTCGAGTGAAAGTTGATGTGTTGAAAGCTTTTGGGCGAGTTTAAATAGGAATATTTTCATAACGAGGAAAACAGACATATTCGCCGATATTTTCATCTTGTGGATTACAAATTAAATTTATTGTATTGCAGGATTCCCCTCCCAGCGGAAATTCTCTTTTTAATAATATTTTTTTTTTTTTTGTCATGTTGGTAGGTGTCCCTCCATCGTGTAAAATGGGAGAATTTCTTTAAAATGTATGTTTAAGATGTATGGTTGAGAAGACGCATTAGAATCCCAACTTGTCACTATGACATGTAGCAACTACGACATTTTAAACGTGTAAAATGTTGTTTCGTTGGTTCTGAAACGAAAGGTCGGATTGGAATGAAATTTACTGCATCGCTCGAAATCCATAAAAGTAATATTGAGCTCGAATTTGCTCTAAATCTATCAATTATTACGGAAGGAAGAAAATAAATACAGATGCAAACCTATTCACGTTGCCTTTTCGACTTAAATGTCAGACTGCCTGAGCAGGGAATTGAACCAACAAGCTGTGAAACCGAAGGCCGAGGTCCTACCGCTGAGTCATACTGACAAGTCTCAGTAGTAGGGCCTCGGCCTTGGTTTCAAAGGTCGTGGGTTCGATTCCCTGCTCAGGCAGTCGGACATATAAGTCCAAAAGGCAACGTAAATAGGTTTGCGTCTGTATTTATTTAACCGTTCTAAGCCGATTGGCTTTCCGTCCTGTTTAATTACGGAAGAAATTACATTTTTTCGACTTTATCGATTTAACACTCATCATCGTAAATTTAGAATCCTAAATAGTTAATCACACTCCATGCTGAACAGTTCCGACGAAGCACACACCAACACACCATGCAACACACTATGCTGTTGGTAACCACACGGAAAAAAAAACAGAATGATATTAAAAAAGTTGTTGCTTCGGTATTATCAAGATTAGGGGCACCACGCCAAATCGGATTTTGTGATGCGAAATGGTGTTAGGATGAAGAGTAGCGTCGGTTAGTACAAAAATTAAGTGTTTTGGCGTGGTGCCCCTAATCTACATAATTACCAAGATCGCAATTGTAGGTCAAAAAATGTTAGCTTAGGTTCGAAAATAGTATTGAAATGATTACTGCTCTCGGAAATTTTAGGCCTAATTTTTAGTTGTCGTTTTCGGATGCGGAAGCTGCAGACAATTGCGTTAGAGAATAGCTAATTAATTAAAATTATTAGAGAGTAGCTCTATTCATTCATACAAAATGAGGTTGAGGATTTAAGTAACCATAGCAACCGTATAGCATCTATTACTCTCTAACTGCTCTTTTTCGACGCCATCACGGTTAGTTTTCACATTCTCGGTAATTAATTTATATTTCCGTAATCGTTAAGGTTTTGGTGTTGCCGAGTTTTAGTATTGCAAGGTTCTGTTGTCCTTCGTCTGGGACCCACAAACCGGCGCAACGTTTTTTTGATTACGCCTCGTGGCGTTGAATGTTTGTTGCCATAGAAACAGGAAATTTTTTAACTGTTACACGAAGACGTTTCAATAATTTGCAATGCGGTATAAACATTTTGTGCGCTGCATAGTTTCGTTTTGTATAAACAACATCATCATACAAGGACGATTTAAGTTATCAAATTTGGGATTCCCTTAGCTATAGGGCAAAGGGCACTTTTGGTCGCCATGCTGAAGGGAATTTTCCAACCATTCTTTTCATATGAAGCGAATGTACGTCATTACATATAACGGAATACATTTTATTTTGCAATTACATCGAAAACGATGTTAGCGATAAGGCAGCAACGGTAATTATCTAAATTAGGGGCACCACGCCAAATCACTACTCTTCAATCCTAACACCATTTCGGTTAGTACAAAAATTAAGCGATTCTGAGTGGTGCCCCTAATCTAGATAATTACCACTACTTTTAGATTAGCGTTTGCTGCTGCAGTATGTGACAGAGGTGTAGCTCATAATAATAACGTCGGAGGCGGTGAAGGTTATGTTTTGTAGCAGCGTTACATCGTCAACCTTTTAAATCCTGATTATTGTTAAAAACTATTGCTACTTATGATTGCACATGGAGTAACAGGCCAGTTAAGCTCTAATAAATATCAAATACTGATAATTGTCTGGCATGCAGTGAAGTGCTTTACTATTAAAGCATCCTGCACGAAATAGCATTATCAACATTTAAATAGGTAGGAGTGAATGTAGCAAAACCATTTCTCACGATGGGAAAAATTGGAAAATGAATGGCTTGGCAACATTTACACGTGTCTGAAGTAAATGTTGCTAACAGAGCCATACAGAAAAACCAATTGGGAGGAATGTACCTTTATCAGTTTTAATCTAAGAAAGACGCCTGGCACAGCAATTGCTACAAATAATGCAAGAATCATTGGCGGTGGCACGAAATGGTAACAGGCAAACCAGCGACAGATAATGTGGTGTTTCATTTTTAGTCGGTCGGGGTGGCGCACACCTTTAGAATGGGATTCAGAAAGTGGCTGCAAAAAAAAAAACAGAAACTAAATGCAGGAGCAAACGAAAGCCTTTTAAAATATTATTATTATTATTATTATTACAGCATTTTGATTATCTGACGGACAACTCCAACCTTCCGTCAACCGGAGGAATACGAAATTTTTTGAAACTAGTCTGACACGCAACAGCGTCTCTGCATTGTGCCCGCAGACTGCAATTGAGGCATTGGACTACGGGCATGATGTACTAAACGGTACGGTGTGGCATGGACTTTAGGCCATCACTGCTAACACCAAGGCTGGCGACCTAATTTCTATGATATTTACAACAAGTTCCCTAGCTCTATTTGGTGACAAAAGAGATAATACGTGAAAACAGATTCTTGGTGTTGTTTCGATTCAGGTGACAGGTTTTTACTTTTTGTTTTGTCTCTAACATTTTGTTTGATTTTATACCTTTTTGTTTTTTTTTTTTTGCTATATTCCCTGCAGTTAGTTAATTGCAGGGTTTTTAATTCTGTAACTGGGATTTTATTGTGCTGAATTAAATAAATCAAGTATCAAGTACTAGCTAGAAATGCCAAACTGGAAATTAATTTGCTTTTGCGTACTATGTTTGAATTACAATGCACTTTTTCAAATTAGCTATGTTGTATGTGTTGTGTCTTTTAATGTTGAAGTGATGCAAGCTTGGATAGTCGATAGTGGGAGAAACTCAACAGGATGTAAGATAAGATGATAAAACATATGAGTATCACAGCCATTTGCTGAGTTACAAACGAGTATTGCAAATTGTTTGACTTCTTCATTAGAAGTGTGGCGTTTTCACTGTTTGGCTATTTTTGGTAATTTACAGTTCAATTCACTGTACAGTTAGACTCCCACGGAACGATTTTATGTTTAGTCTCTGACTGTCGTCACTTGGCTTTATTTGCAGTAGATGGTTAATTTACGGCTCCCGTGCTCTGCGTTGTAATTGCGTTATTTGTAATACATCATGCTACAACCGAAAATTAACGGGATTTTAGTTAACAGTGTAGCTAACAGCCAGACTATAATTTTTACAGTACAAAGAATTACCAGCACTTTGTACCATAAATTTACACTTTTGTTTTGTTTTGTTTGGAAAGTTATGGACTTTTAAAATGTTTCTTCTGTTTTGGGGCAAGCCTGCTCACAGTGTTATCTTACAAGCCATTCTAATCTATCCTCCTCTTGTAATCTCCCCATGTCAAACCACTATGTTATTTATAAACTCTACAAACTTTGACGTTACAGCTAACTACACATTTCCGTTTCTCAAAACGGACACCAATATCAGCACTGTTTTATAAATGCAACAATAGATTTAAGTATTCTGTGCACATCACCGAACGTGACCAGTTTTGCAAAATGTTTCATTTCTTCATTAGAAGTGTTGTGTTTTCACTGTTCGACATATTTGGTAATTTACAGGTCAATTGGCAATAAAATTTGACTGACACGGACCAATTTTTATGTTTTAGTCACGGTCTATTAACTTGGTCTATTTTTGCAGTAAATAGTTAATTTACGGCTCCCGTACTCAATAGTGTAATGGTATTAATAGTAATACATCGTGCTACAACCAAACATTAACGGGATTTCAGTTAACAGTGTGGTTAATGGCCAGACCATAATTTTTACAGTACAAAGAATTAACAGCACTTTGATTAAATTTATGCTTTTGTTTTGTTTGGAAAGTTGGTGACTGTTAAAACATTTCTTCTTTTTAGGGGTAATCCAAGAGTTTACATCTTTACATTAACCATCATGTTTCCCGTGGGTATGTTCGCAGTTATCATACAAGCAATCCTATATCCTTCTCTGGTCATTTCTTCATGTGAAACCACTGCGGTCTCTATAAATGCTACAAACTCTGATGTTACAGCTAACTGCACATTTCCGTTTCTCAGTACGGACACCAATTTCAGCATTATTCCAGTAACTGCAACAATAGATTTAAGCATTACGTGCACATCGCCGAACGTGACCAGTTTTATATCCACAGACCTATTTTCTTCGATATCTCGTTTGCAGAGGTTGAGCCTCGTGAAGTGCAAATTCGACCAGCTTCCACTAAACAGCTTCGAAGGTCTGGAACATCTCCGTGTTTTAGAACTTCGTGATGAAAGTGAAGATGTGCGACACATGGAGTTGCCAAAATTGTTTTCAGAAGACGTCAGAAATTTAACATCGTTAATCATTTCGGGACATGGTGTTTCACTTATTCCCGATACACTGCAGTGCCAACTAACGAATTTGGAAGAAATAGTTCTGACGAATAATGCTCTACAACATGTGAAATCCATTGCCTGTGCTTCTCATGCCTTGTGTTGTCAACGGGTAAAAACACTAGTGCTCCATTCAAACATCATAACGGAACTGTATAACGATTCCTTCCTTGGATTAGACTCGCTACAAGTTTTGTTATTAAAAGACAATAACATATTTTTCATAGACGAATTGGCGTTTTCTAACCTTCTGAAAATAGAACTCATTGATTTGTCCATGAATAATCTCACACACCTGCCTTCACACTTATTACACCACAATACTGAATTGCGGAAATTTGACTGCAGTAACAATGTGATCACTGATATTTCTTCTAATTTTTTTCATGGCTTACAATCTTTGGAAGTTGTAAATATTAGTCATAATAGTATATTTTTAGGAAACAGGGCAAAGTTATTTAGGAATCTCTGGAATCTTAAACACCTGTACATGACCAACAACAATCTGACTGCTTTACCTCAGTCGTTGTTCGATGACTTACACAATCTTCAAGAACTAGACATCTCTCAAAACAAATTAAAAACTTTGGAGTCCGATATTTTTCAGCCACTGTACAGTTTGCGTTACTTAAAACTAAAAAGTAACCTGTTAAAATCTGTTGTGTTTTCCACCCACAATCTGTCTCAGCTGACTCACATTGTACTCACTGACAACGCAATAGAGAACATTAATATCTCTTCTTTTAGTGGGTCAGCTTTAAAGGTTCTAGAGTTAAATATGAACTATTTGAGAGAACTCTGCACTACAGACAAAAATGGAAGAAGGGTATCTATTTTTTCACTGATGAAGCAGCTTCAATGCCTCGACCTCTCTGTTAACACAATATTTACCTTCGACTATTTCCTGGTCCCTTCTTTTTTGAAAGTCTTGCAATTAACCAATACTGGGATAAGTACCCTGCATGATAGTAAAAATTTGGTTAAGACTTTACTGATTGAAGAGTTAACCATCGACAACAATACCTTCTCAGAGTTTACTCCAGGTTCGTTTCCACCTAATGTGAAAACAATACAATGCAACTCATGTAAAATTAGCAGAATTGGTTCCAATACTTTTCTTAACTTTTCGCAACTAGCAAATCTAAAATTTATCAATACAGAAATAAGTCTTGTCGAAAGATTTGCTTTTGGTCAATTTATAGGCGCAAAGCATGAGACAGTACTCCCAAAAGTAGAAATTAGCGCTTATTGCAATTCCCTTGAAGCAGATAAAAATAACGCATCTGAAAATCAATGCTTTCAAAGCAAATTTAGAAGGCCTGATGACTCAAGTGTTGTAAGTAGTTATCAACTTCTAAAGTTCATGAATCCGTTCAGCCAAAACAAAATTCACATCTGTTCATTGATGACTGAATGTCAAGTATTGTTGAGTAAAAAGAGAAATGTACGACATGCATACTCAGTACAGACTTTGGACTGTGGCTATCAAAACATGAGTTTCGGCCCTAGTTGCTTGGCCACTAGTCTTGCATCTTGCAAAATCGTATTTGAAAAATTGCACACTTTCTATTTTGATGGCAATAATATGTCAACTCTTAAAGAAGACTTTCTAGAAGATTTTCATGAACTAGAATATCTATTTCTGAATAACAGCCACATTCAGCACTTACAAATGTCTGTTTTCAAGCATCTTTCTCGTTTGCGACAATTACATCTTGAGGATAATGAATTAAAACACATTCAAGATGGCCAGTTTTCTTTTCAAAGTTGCTTGTTAAGTCTCTTCCTGCATAACAATCAAATAAGAGCTATTTATAGCAAAACTTTCCAAGGACTTGAGAGTATCTCAGAATTACACCTAGAATTCAATAACATCACTGAGTTTCAAGGACTCGAGTTTGTTTCTACCCCAAGGCTGAAGAAACTGTACTTAAATGATAACCGCATTAAGTCATTGGATTCCGCAACTTTTACCTATTTAGATCTTCTGATTGAAATTCACTTGGAGAACAATTTTTTGAGAAAAAACTTTCAATTTCCCTATTTTCCATATGCAGAAGGTTTGGAAAAAGTGTATTTAAATGGTAACAATATTAAAGCTTTAGGTGAAAATATATTCATTAGCAATAAGCATTTGGTAGAATTACACTTGGAAAATAATAAAATTAGTACAGTAGAGAGAGGATCACTTCGTGGTTTGACAAACCTTGAGAATCTTTGGCTAAATAATAACGACATGAAGCAACTTGACTGCAAAGTCTTCATTGAACTTCCAGAGCTTGCTGGGGCATACCTTCAAAGGAATTTACTGACAAACTTCTCTTGTTCTGAAATTGAACTCAGTACAAAATTAGCCCATCTTCATCTAAATAACAATAACCTGATAATATTATATCTTAGCAGTTTTACTTCTTCGATATCATTAAGTAGCCTCACTCTTCATTCCAACAACCTTAGCCAAATCGAAGTGTGGAAACTACCAAATACATTAAGGACATTAACTTTCAGTGATAACCCTCTATCTTGTGAGTGTGACTACTTGATACCTTTGCGAAAATGGGTTACTGGACCAGGAGGTGACGTTAAGATCAATGATATTTCTGCAATTTATTGTGACAGCTATCAAAGGCCAACGCAAAGTATTCCGATTATGCAATTCACAGAGGGTAAATGTGTAACACAATGGTCAGAGATGATTAAATTTGTTCTACTGGCATTTTTAGGCGCATGTATTTTGTACGTAGTATGTATATACCGTGTTTTTTTGGTAGTCTTACTATATTCGATTACTGGTCGCCGCCTTTGTTACAGACGACGAAGATCAGCTGATGTTGGAAAAAGCTATCACGGTTTTTTGATGTATGATAGCTTTGACAGTGATTTTAGTAATGGTACCCTAGAAAAAGAACTCGTTCACCCTGAAAATCCAAGGTTTAAACCCTATTGTATCTTCATGGAAGAACAAATTGGAGGAGATCAATGGAGAATTGAAGCTATTGGATCTCTCATTAGTCAAAGTTGTGTGACTATGATCGTGTTATCAGAGAATGCTTTCAAAAGTGGTTGGTGCCGAGAGGCATTTAGATTAGCGTGTAAACAAGGTGACGATGATGGATGCAACCGTATTATTGTCGTTATCAGCGATGACTATGATTATGAAAAACCAGATAGCGACCTGAGAACTTACCTTAGCAGCATATACACTACAGTCAGGTGGGGCGAGGCATTATTTTGGGACCATTTACGATTTTTCCTGCCAGATCCAGACATTGAACTAATTCCCAGTCAAGGCATTGGGGACCAAGATGAACACTATGTCCAAACCGAAGAAGACCATGATGGCGAAAACTACAATGACCTAGACGAACATTGTACTAACAATAAAGATATTCAACCATTAGTAAGCTAAATAATAGAGTTAGGTTGGATAAGTTTATTAATAAAAATCAGGGACATCACCCTAACGAAATCCAAAGTATTCTGTACTTAACAAATCCAATGGTTTGACCCTCTATAGAAAAACGTTTACTAGGAATTAAAAGAAAACGAACTCCACTTCAGAGCAGAACCTTTTATAACGTATAATAATAATAATAATAATAATAATAATAATAATAATAATAATAAAACAGTTTGTTGCTGGAGCAACAGGTCTTGCAAGGATCTTGGAGGTTCTCTGACTGCCAGCTTAAAAAACAGAAGGGCAGCTCTTAAGGAGCCTGGGGCAAAAAGATATGGTGAAAATGGTAAAGAAATTTAAAAGAAACTTAAATGAAAAAGAAATGTTCCTACCTGTGCTGTAGAATCTTTGCATTCTTGAAGCTTTCGAATCAGGGTTAAAATTTCACTGTGGTAATGAGGGCAGAAGGTTTTTGAAAGCAGTTGATTCAAAACTTCGTTATCTAACTTTATTATTTTTATAATATTATTATTAGATACAGCTGTGGCATCAACGGATTTTACTACCTCCGGATATATTGACAAATTACAGAAAACACAAAATAAAGCGGGACAAACTATAGTAATACATTTTAAAGAATACAAATGTACGACAGTCAAATAAATTATTTATAATTGTAAATTTGAATTTAAGGAACCCGTCTTGAGAAATAGAAGGCAATTTGCACAATGGCTACAATTACATCAAAATAGAGGAATTCTTATGGTAAGGAACGACTGCAGTACCAATTGTTTTTAACACTCTGCCATTAAAACTAAGAAATATGCATCGAGAATGAAAAAGACATTAAAAAGTGGATTTAATCAGTGCAGCTAAACTGTGACTGACAGATTGTCTTTTATGGTTTATGGCTAAAGTTGTTCTAATTTTAATTTTAATTCTAGTTCTAGTTTTAATTTTTTATGACGTACGAATATTATACGTACTAAATTGATTAATATGGTATGTTTTGAAATGTGCAAATCATGTGAAAACTGTTTTTGTAAATCAGCACATACAAACACAGCTGAGTTTCGTGCTTTCTTTCTGTTAATAAATTAGTGTTATATTTCTATTATTATTTATTAATATTAGCAGTAGTAGTAGTAGTAGTAGTAGTAGTAGTAATAGCAAAACTTTAGAGGGTTGGAGAGGATAATTTGTGACTGAGACCTCCTACTGAAACGTCTTAGATTCATTTCTATTAGTTCCGTCTAAGTTTATAGAGGGCGCCATGAGTTTTATGTAGGAGTTTCTACTCAGTTTTCAACCTAAAATTAAACTAGACTAAACGAAACTAGCTTGAATTTAATTATTATTTAGTTTAGCTTAGTTGTAATTTAGTTTACTTTAGTTTTATGCTGAAAAATGAGCAAAAATTACCAGATGGAATACGTGGCGCCCTCTGAAAACTCGGATGGAACTAATAGGAATGAATATAATAGGGACGTTTTAGAGTTACAAATTCTCCTCCACAACCCTATAAATTCTTGGTAATGGTAGTATTTGCATTTATTACAAATTCTATTCCGAATTTATGTGACAGTGATGTCTTCAACATTGTTTGTCTTCAACATGTTGTATAAAGTGCTACTTTTTGTATGTGAATGGGACGTGTTATGTATCTGTTACACAGAACAAATATTTTAAGCTATAGAGTAATTAAAAAAAACTCTCTTCAGAAAATAACCAGGCAATAGGATTTTCTTTGCATTTTTCTACTTCTAATTCCATCATTTGAAATGGTTCCCATTCAGCTATCATTTCTGTGGAACTATGACTGACTGATTTTTCGCGGATGTGATAATTAAACTTTAAAGTGGAACTTTCGGCACTTTACATTATTTTGTGCCTTGGTCACAATAAAACACGGATGATTACATAAAATAAGTGAGAGACCCTCGATTCGTGGCACTCTTGGTGATTTCCAAGATGGCGGCACCCTGAGAGTCATGAATAGTGGGTCTCCCAATTTTTAGGTAATCATCCATGTTTTACTGTTATCAATAAATAGACAAAAATCGCTGGAAATAATATTAAGGAAAATTGAAAATAAGCCAACAGCGAAAATCATACACTAGAAATAACGGGTTCAGTGAGTTATCTTTATGTCAGTGGAGGATGTGGCCATAGCGATTAAGGCACTATGCAAGTGATCTGCGGGCGAACTGGGTAGCCGGTTCGAATCCGGTTCATGCCACTCCGACGAAACGTAAGTGCATAAAGGTGGCTTACTGAACTACGTTATTTCTAGTGTATGATTTTCGCTGTTGGCTTATTTTCAATTTTCCTTATTATTACTGTTATCAAGGCACAGAATAATGTAAAGTGCCGAAAATTAATTAGATTTTCTATATGTCGATGCGGAGTGAGTTCATCCTTTTCATCACCATCGCTCACTATTTCTACACTTTTCTTAATTAAACTTTTTCTACCTTTAATCTTTTGATCAACACAAGTTAGTGGCATGCAAAGAACTAAACGGGACATTTCGGTAATTTTTATTTGTACTGTACATTTCAATTTTTGCCCAAATTTTACAATCCTAAACAAAAGAAGAACAATTGGTATCCAAAGCAACGATAATTTTATACAGGGTGCCCAAAAAGTCCCAGGTCGGCCTCATAATTTTTGAATGGGTAGGAATACAAAAATGAAGCTTTGGGATTCCTAGTTGGTCTAAAGGATCTACCTTTTGAAATGGACGCCATATCAGTAGCACCCTGGGGGGGGGGGGGGGGGGCCGTTCCAGGGAACCAAACTTTAAAAAGTTCAAATGGAAAGGGGGGTCGAGTGGTACCTCTTTGAAAAGGTCTTACGTACACGAGTCATACGCAACCATGAAAGCCTCTCTACGATTTGCTACTCTCACATGCTGGCTGACCCAAGTTGAACAATGCCCTCTGCATTTTCCATGTTAAGACCTCCAGCTACTGTACGCTTAATCAAAAAGTTTGGTCTTGGGGTCGGAACCCCCAGAGGGCTCTCTTGGGACCCCTGAAATGTGCCAAAATGTGTCCCCCCCTGTAATTCGTAATGTAGTGTTTCCCCGGCAACCTTAGCGGCCCACTCACGCAACTGTTAACGTTCATCTAACCAGTGGCCTTGCCAAATGAAGATATAGGGTCGTAAGAGGCCCCCCCCCCCCCAGCACCTCTCATACCCTTTGCCCAAGTAACTTACAGGCATGCAAACATGGATAAAGCAAAATTGGGTTCACTAGAGAAGCCAACTAAAGGTATTTGTACCCCAAAGTAGTATGTCCTCTTTACAATGCGCTTGACAGAACAATTCGTGTCATTAACTACAATTAAAAAAAAACTGCCTTAATGTAGTATGTGTGGCTGAAAAACAGGGAATTGCATTTGGTGTCGTGGACAGTCAAAACTAAACAGAGCGCCGACTCGTGTGTTCATCCTTAAAGTAAATGTGCAAAGTGTGCTCCTGCAACCTCTTGGCAGTAGGAAAGTCTGTCCTCAAACGTATTTCTCACATTCTGAAGGGTTTGTGGTGTAATGGACCGACACGCATCAATAATCCTCTGCCGTAGTTCAGCAAGATTCGCTGGTTTCGTTTTGTAGACCTGATCCTTCAGTTCTCAACCGCTTTCTTCTTCTCCGCGCTCTTGTAACAATGGAACAGTGTAGGATCGCAACAATGGTTTTCGGTTTGGGTGCTGGGATATCTCAGCACTGCTTTCATTTTTTGTTTTACATCTGTCACAAATACGGCATAAACGCCAACAACACGAATCTCCTTTCGTAATTTTATCAATGATGATTAACCACAGATCAAATACATCCAACAACCAAAATAAAAAGCAAAGTACGAAGCTTTCGTATTCAAAAATTATTAAAATTCAGAAATGCGCTGCAACCTAAAAAAAAATAAGACTACGAAACTTTCGTAATGCAAGAATTAAAATTCATCACAACATAACACAGTTGTAGGAAATGCAATGTGGCATGTTTGCTTTAATTGTTCATCGTCAAATTCTCTGCATTTATCTTATTTTGTCAGTGGTTTGGTTACCATGCAAAACATTAGATGCTGCCACCATCATATCTTTACTAGAACGTTTGTGCGCCGCTTAACTATCGTTAGCACTAGCTCAAATGCAACAATAAGTCAACGCGTGGTAACAATGACGGGTCGTGCGGAGAAGGCAAATGCGGTTGAGAAATAGGATCTTACCCGTTCCCCCATGCTGAACCCAGCGCCCTCGTTACTGTTAGAGCTCAGCACTCGGGAAACGGGTAAGATCCTATACATGACTCCAAAGAAAGAAGTTTAAAGGGTTCAGATCTGCAGTGAGCGTGCTGGCCATTCCACCGGCCCACGTCGTCCCACCCATCGCCCAGGAAATTCTTTACTAAGGTAATTCCTAACTACGGTGCAGAAGTGGGGAGGGGGGTTGCGCCATCCTGCTGGAAAATTGGATCAAAATCAATGTCACCACCTTCAATCATAGTAACGATTGCCGGAACAATTAAGTTCTCAAAAAATCTAAATAACGTTGCCCATTTAGAGTGCCGTCTATGAAAAAGGGTCCAATTAGTTTATCCCCTAGGAAGCCTGCCCAAACATTCAACTTCTGTGGGGGTTGGGTATGAGTTCCTTCAATCTAATATGGATTTTCAGCTGCCCAATACCGGCAATTGTACCTGTTTACTTCACCATTCAGAGAAAAGCTTGATTCGTCACTAAAACACACTCGCGAAATGTAACCGGGATTCTGATGAATGAGAGCCACCATATCCCCGCAGAATTAAAGTCTGCGGTCAGGGTCGTCCTCGTACAGTTCGTGGTGCAGTTTTACCTTGTATGGGTGGAATTTGTTTTTCTTAATAATCTGATGAACTGAGGACTTTGCCATACCAAAGCCGCGGCAGCAGAACGAACCGACTGTTTTGGACGGATTGTAAACTCTCCTAAAACAGGAACTTGCACTTCTTCAGTTCGAAGGGTTGCAGGACGACCTGGTCGCGGAGCATCTTTGATGCTAAATGTTCTCCTGAATTTTCCGACTAAGGACTGAACATTACTTAGTGACACAGGCCTATCGGGATGAGGATTGTTAAATAATCGTACTATTTCACTAAAGTTTCTATGAGCCTCTCCATGAAGGAATATCAACTCAACCTTGTCATAGTTTGAACAAGCCATTTGTACAACACAAATCGCAAGTTAATTTAACGAATTGTTCTGTCAAGCGTTTTGTAACGAAGATTTCTCTTCCAAAGCTGCTGGAATACTACTTTCGGGTACAAATACCTTACTGTTGGCTTCTCTAATAAACCCAATTTTGCTTTATCCATGTTTGCATGCCTGTAAGTTACTTGGGCAAAGGGAAAGGGAGGTGCTCAGATGGGGGGAGGGGGGGGGGCTCTTACGACCTTACACCTCCATTTGGCGAGGCCACTTATTAGATGAACGTTAACAGTTGTGTGACTGGGCCATTAAGGTGGCTGGGGAAACACTACATTACGAATTATAGGAGTAGGGGAGCAGACATTTTGGTACATTTCTGGAATCCGTACCTTCTACCTGGGTGATCAGATTCTTGATGAAACGTTTGACAACTGCCGGGATCTGGGTGTTTGGTTCCAGCCCAACTTAAAGTTCACCATACACTACAACGTTATCGCCACTGTGGCCAGCCATAGATCCTCCATGGTGCGTCGCTGTTTCAATTCGGGGAATCTTCAAACCAGGCTTTGTGCCTTCCAGGTCTTCGTCCATTACTTCAGTACGCTAGCCAGATTTGGTCTCCTCATCTCCTCAAGGATATTGACAGGATTGAGTCCGTACAAAGGAAGTATACCAAATCACTCCCGGGCATGCACAACTTGGAATACTACCAGCATCTTAAAATCTTCAAACTGGACACCCTTCAGTGTCGACGCCTTAAGGCGGACCATTTCTTGACTTAAAAGATTTTGCACTCTATGCTCCCTAGCGACCTTCCATTATTCGAACTACGTTCTGTTACTAAGACCAGGGGAAATTGTCTTAAGTTAGTCCTTCCTAGATTTCACATCAACACGCGAAAATCTTTTTTCGCCCTGCGAGTTATACCTGCATGGAATTCCCTAAGTGACGAGAATGTCTCTGCCCCATCGCTTCTTTCATTCAAAAATAAACTAACCAAGTGCAATCTCAGCCGCTTCCTCCTTCGCCTCGAACATTGCCCAGCTTTTCTTTAAACCACCACCTTCATCCTCACCTTTTAAAATCTCCACTCTCATCCTCACTTTTTAATTTCGTTTTACGATAAGTGGTCTCCAACAAATAAATGTTTATTATTATTACATTAAGATTGACAATTTGTTTAGGCCAAACTTTAAACTGCGATGCATTTTTTTTATATATTTATTTTAGACTCATTGATAATGATATGGCTTTTCGCCTCACTTGCCCTCACGTTTGGCGATGTCATCGGGGACCATTGTGTCCCTGGTAGGTCTAACCTTGGTTGTAAGGCATTCGTGACACCAACCCAATACCATCTACCGTTCCTCTAAAGCCGGGATTTCGTCTTCGTTTCAAACTTTTAAACTCTACAACTTTTATAATTAAAATTTTTTGTTTTAACTTCGGATGGCAGTTAGTGACCACCAGGTCCTTGCCATTCCGGTTGCGTTTGCAACAAACTTAGTATTATTATCCCTGGAGTCTCCTGTGGGGGCCCCGACCACAAGACCAAACCTTTTGACGAAGCGTACAGTAGCTGGAGGTCTTCACATGGATATGTGAAGACCTCCAGCTACAACGTGCAC
>JAHWFP010098280.1:83983-98884 GCA_023313725.1 Lithobius niger | reverse complement strand
CCCCCCCCCTCCCCCATCACGCCAAAAAGAGGAGTTTTTTTTAACGATAATTTTTTTTGTAAAAACGGTAAAAGTAAATTTTTTATTATATTTAAAATAGTACCTTAATTTATTTTTCCCATTACCGTGAGCACCCTTGAGGCCCTTTTCAGCCTGTGGCCCGGTGCTTCAGCACCCAAAGCACCCCCCTTAATCCGACCCTGTGGATGAAAAAGCTGTCAGCAAAATTATGCAGCCTCTCCCCCTTCCCCACCGAGGCGAGGGGCAACTGTCTATAAATGGAAAATCTCATAATTGGAAGAACGTATACAGTATAATGGAAAATATTCTAAGACGAAATTCGTATAATGGAAAATCGTGTAATGTACTTGCCCCGTGCTCACTGCGGCTATACATCAGAAACCGCAGGTGTATTATTGTCCAATATACGATTATCCATTATACAACATTCCGTTTAGATAATTTGTCATTATACGATATATATTCCGTTAAGATGATTTTCCAGATTTTTTATTTAGGCAGATATTAGACAATTATCCCATTAGACAATTTCCCCGTTAGACTTTCGTCTGACGCCCTTTCCCCACCCGTCTTTTCTCTCTTTTTCTCCAACTTCTTCCGTGTGGGCTGTTCGCTTGTCAGGCCCTCATGTCTTTTCTCTTAGCTTACTCCATTGAAGGTCGTCTTGCAGAGTGGCGACACCTACAAAGCGCCTATGGGCTGCAAAGAGGTGGGCTGCGTCTCCTCCACGCTCCGTTCCAAGCCAAGAAAGGTGAAACAACTCCATCGTGCATTCCTCAAGAGGTCGGGACGAGGCGAGCTGGATGCAGTGATAAGAACTAAGCTACAATAATTCCAAGACACTCTGTGTATTCCGACATGTGTTGTATTACAAACTGAAACTGATTGCTGGGCGTGAAGTAAGTGATGCTCATTCCGCGTGAAAGTGTTTATTGATTTCATTCTCACGAAAACGTGATCAGGTGTGAGCAGGGGAAAAAAACACGTTACTCGTATTTTTTTAAAGGTGGAGAACTTCACTTGCCGAGGCGTGAATCCCTCGCGCAAAGCAGCCTCGCTATGGCTGTCAAAGCACGCCGTATTGTCCTTCTGTTTGTTGCCATAGCAAGTGTTCCCAGATCGTGGGGGAATTCAACCGATTGTCCTCAGGAGTTTAAAGACAAATGTCAGTGCAATTTCGTGTTCCTCCATCCAGCAAACCTTGACGAACCACGAGTGTTCTTGACGAACTGCACGAACGCCGATTTTGCTTCGACGTCTGTGCTGCAGGAGTTGCCAGTCCACACCCAGAAGCTCATCTTCACCGGTAACCACCGCTTGAATGTAATCCGCAGTCACGCTTTCGGGACCTCGAAATACCCGAAGCTCGAAGACGTCGATCTGTCCAACAACGCCATACGCCGAATTGATCCTCAGGCTTTCGAAAAGACGACGACACACGTCGTGGTACTGAACCTCAGCGGCAACATGTGGAAGTTGGACAATGCATCGAATATCTTTTTGGATTTCCCATCTCTTCGCGAACTTCATCTGGTTGGGGCCTTCGGTCTCGATCAGTCCTCCGAGGACCTCTTGAACCACCTCAATACATACTTTCAAGAGGCAGAGGAACAACTGAAACATCTAGAGATTCTTCATTTGGAAAATAACTATTTCGAACGTGTGACTGACGACACCTTCTTCTGTCTGCTGCCAAATCTTCGTGAACTTTACTTAAGCAATAACAAAATCACCGTCTTTGATTTAACACCTCGTTGCTTACTTGGTGTCCCTCGCCTTGAACTTATGGATTTGAGCCGCAATAAGTTGCAGCATTTAAGCAACGAAACCATGGAAGCTCTAACCGCCATTCCTAAACGCCGACGTTTCCGAAAGCTCCAAATGAACTTGATACTTAATGACTTCCCATGTAACTGTTCTATCAATGACCTGCTCAAATGGATGGATACAACAGAAATCGACTTTATATGGAGAGATGAGTATAGATGCGTAGTTCTTAATCCAAGTGCCGACGATACGACCAAGCGATTAGTAGATTTAAATGGAAACAATCTTCCATGTATTGACGTGAGCAATCTTATTTCTACACTAGTGTAACGTGTCGTTTTATGTCAGAACAGACTGAACTACCGGGAAAGGGGAGTGGGGTAGGGGGGGGGGGGGGGAATTAGGCATGTGTTACAAAAAACAAATTCGTTTACCAAATAAAAGATTAAGATTTTAAGAAATCTTCGTTCATTCATTCATTCGCATACGGAGTTTTTCAAGGCGACGAGGCAAAGAAATGACTGGTAGCCAAAAAAAGAAAAAAAATGGAAACAGAAATTACTAGGATAACATGGAAAAAATTACTGATGTACAAAATGGAAAAGAAAAGTTACTAACATGGATAAACGGGGGTAAAAAATTTCTGGTGGCCAAAAAATGGGGCAAAAAACTAATGGTTGCTAATGGGGGCAAAAATTTGCTGTTATCCGAAAAATGGGGGGAAAAAATACTGGCGTACGAAAAGGTGAAGACAAAATTAACAGTACTGTACGTGAAAAATGAAAAAAAAATTTACTAGTGTATGAAAATTACAAATGTGCAAAAATTGGGAAAAAAATTACTGGTATACAAAAAAATGAAATGAAAAATTACTAACGTGCGAAAATGATACAAAAATTTACCCCGTGCAAAAAAATTAAGGACAAACAGGGAATATAAAGTTACTTATGTATGAAAAAATATGGGCAAAAATTTACTGGTATACGAAAAATGGAAGGAAAACTCACTAATATGGGGAAAATGGCGCAAAAATTACTAGGTTAATGTGAAAAAAAGTAGTGTATGAAAAATGGGGATGAAAAGAATTAGTGTTCGAAACGTGGAGTCCAAAAGTAAGAGTGAAGTGTACGAAAAACGGGGTCAAAAATCGAAACTACATGAAATGAAAATGTGGCGAAAAATTGCAAATGTGCAAAAAATGGAGGGTGGAAAACTGAAAGTTTTTTTCCCAGTGGCATGCTCTAGTTGAGTGGGCGACACAATTCAGTTCAATTACGCTTTTTCACTGGTTTGAGGTACAAAAATACAGGGTGGTCCACAAAAAAACAGACGACCCAAAATTATCCAAGTCCAAACTTTTCCGTGAAGGGGCAGATGATGTCTAATAGAACAGGTTCTGGGGGGTGCTAACGAACAAGTTTGGACTTGGAAAATTTTGGGTCGTCAGTTTTTTGTGGACCACCCTTATATCCATGAGGTTTCATACACATAACTCATTTAACAAATTAAGGTGCCGAGTTTGCATTTGAAAAAAAAAATTGTACTTACTAGTTTATATTTTTTTATTAAAAAAAAAAGAAGGTATTCTTGGAATGCCAAAAATACACCAATTTGACAATAAAAGCTTATTGGAGCGTAACTCCTTATGCATTGTCTCGTTGAGGTTTCTTTGTGGTACAGTCACGTGAAAACTACTGAATTGTCTAAGTTTACCTTAGCTTAATTAGGCTCAGCTCCCATAATTAAACAACTACAACAACAAAACTATTCAACCGAATTCAATGAAATTTTGTAAGCTAGCCAATACAACTTGGAGAGTGTCTTTTTTTTTCAGATCGAAAATCGGGTATATTTTATACTGGAAATTAAAGAAAATCAATCAGAAATTGTTAGAAACAGTTTTTGGTGTGCGGTATATGATAGCATGTTTGTTGTTGCCTTTTGATTAAGGGAGCTTGGCACATATACCCCGGCCATTAACTCCACGCAAAAATACAGCATCAACCATCAGCAAATAAACAAATTAACAAACTACTAAATAAAGAACAAAAAGTATATTAAACTATAAACATTAAAAACGACATGAATCCAAGTCAAATATAATTTATTGGGGCCACTTCACATGGCCACGCGCCCACCCTAAATGCTCCGGCAACCAACGAAACATTACCACATCACAACATCCGGACCGACACCAACCTACCAAACTTCATACAAGAATTAACTGAACAAAAAACGGCTTCGCTATTTAGGAAAAAAATCATTAAAGCTCGTATCCCCATACTTACATCCGTGAAGGTACACGAATAAAAACGGATTAAAGTTCACTCGAACGCAACGAATTTAATTTGAACTCTAAGGGCACGTTTACGCAACCACTCGCTTTTGCATTCTCGCAGCTAGAAGCTACAGCAATCACCTCAAATTCCAACATGGCGGCGGTTTTATGTCTGCCGCCTCGCAACGAAAACAGCAAATAACGTGAGTTCAGAAGCGTTCGGGAAAATTGTTTCGTCATGAGGAATTGTTTATATTATTAGCACGGATTATAAGCCTGCAAGTATTTACTCAAACGATGTCGGATTTAGCTAATCCATTTAGCGTTGTTATACCATGGCAATGTCACCTTTGCCATCGCGATTGAGTTCTAGCTGCGAGAATGCAAAGGCGAGTCGTTGCGTAAACGCGCCCTAATATCAGGGAACAAGGACTGTATTTGATCAATGGTTATGTCAAAAAGAAAGTCTGTTTCGTGTGAGTGGGTACATGTGTATTTTGAGAGCATGTATTGTAAAACAAGCAGACTCCTAGTTACGGCAGTTTTTTGCCTGTGTTTGTGTTTGAAGGTCGTGTGAGGTGGTTATTTCTATAGTTACGTGTTCATTTTGTGTATGCATTTTTATCTTTCAATTTTGTAGCGTTTTGCTGCTTATAGCGTCTATTTTGTGTGTGTTGTATAGGTTATCGCCTGATTTCCGAGTGTTGAGAACTAAGAATGTCGAGGGCCGCAGGCCTGAACGATTGTTAGTTCTTTGCACGAGGGAAGCAGGCGACAACTTATTATCAACCGATATCCGCATCTTTACCCGACAATGAAGAAGCACGCGACTCCCAACTATGATGTAGTGCACAGAGTAGTCCAACAATGCAAGGCGGTAAGGGGAAAAAAAAAACGTTTACTTTTGCGTATAGTGTTCTATGGCTTCGGATTTGCTATTTGAATTTGTTTGATTTGTCGACTGGTGGAGATATTTCGAAAGAGATTACATAATGCTGGAGATGGTTGTGTCAGAAGTCAGTGTGCAAGATCGCCCCTACATTGGGGCTGAAGCCACCTCCCCCCCCCCCCCCGCCCCTTTGCCCTTTATCTTTGCCTTCTTGCCCTTTTGGTAGACAGAATCATCAAAAAAATCTATACAAAATATCAAAAACGTTTAAACACAGGCTTTTTCGATGATCCTTAACATCGATTAGGCCAAAATAATGCACGTATCAAAAAAAAAAGGTCCTCAGGCCCCCCCCCCCCCCCCACCCTCCTTTTTTTTTGCTGTTCGGCGGGCGCTCTTGTCGGTGATTCCGACATATTACATGGAAACTAACTATCTCCACAAGCAACCAAAAATGTGCCGCCGAAACTACAGATTTTTAATTAAATTTTAAAGGAGCAACTTGAAATTTCACAATGAAGGGTCATATTGTAATGAATTTTATTGCTTGAAATGTTACCGATATTGCCCGTTTTCGGTATTTATTATGGTGAAAAATAACTTTCTGTTTAGAAAGTAAATTAAATTTGCACACCGGGTGCTGAGAACTAGTTCTCAACCCTCGTTCATTGTTGTGTTCCAGCATCCTTGTATTGTTAGAAGAGGGCTGAGATGCGGATATCGGTAGATAATGTGGGTTACCACATCACAACATCCGAACCGTAGGTCACACCAAACAACCAAACTACATACAAGAATAAATACAAAGCACAAAATATGAATACAACACTACTTCACCGCTGGCAACTCACAGCTTCAAGCCTGTAATCCAAAGAAAACTTTCCAATAATGCATTGTTCGAACCAGCAAAGAATGCATCAGTTCTAAGGATCAACAATTCAGGTACGAGGAACATGCACCGCATTATCAATCAACGAAAAAAATTTTCGTAGTTGAGAATAAAAATGTGCGTCAAGACTATAGACTCCAGTAATGAATAAATCTACCCCAAAACAAAAGTTGTTAAGGATTCCCACGAAGCTTTTCGGTCGTGTGAAGTCGTGATATCAAACGTCAAGTTCTTTCGCCAAGCTAATCCCACAGAGTAATAGTTCGAAGGTTAAATGAAATATATGAAAATTGCTTACTGCGCAATTTTCAATTATTTCGTTTAACGTTTGAAGTCCTAGTCGGTGGCATTAGCTTGGCGAAAGAGCTTGGCGTTTGATATCACGACTTCACACTGCCGGAAAGCTTGGCGGGAATCCTTAACAACTTTTGTTTTGGGGTAAGATATCAGATTTTTTTGGTCCAAATTGATGAAATAAATAAAATAAATAAAAATAAATTGTTCCTCTCATCGTCACGGGGCGACAACCCAGTTTGGGTAGGTGCTCCTTTCAAGTAAAAATAAAAATGAAACGATCCGAGGGATGGGGGTATGGTCGAGGGTGCAGTACAAATGAAAAGAGGAGGGGAGGGAATGAAAAAAGTAAACGAGGGAAAGGCCTTTCCTCCCAAGATGTAATCTCATGCTCCGCTCCCTGTATGTTAACATGGAATGGTGGCAGCTCTAGTAATTTTTATATTGTGTCGTAGGATGCATAGGGCGTACGAATTATTTTTTTCCAGTTTTTTATCTATACGTCCATTAGTAAGTACAGTAGTTGCCACTCTAGCATTTTTTAACATAATAACTGATGCTCCAAGTGGAGCACCATCCTTCTCGTCACCAGTCATCATCTTGGAACAGTGAGCACCAGCCGTTGTAGCCTCTTTCCTTTACGTTCAAACTCATTTTTTAACTTAAAAAAAAATAATTTCAATAAAAAATAAAATTATGGCGAGTTGTTCATCACTGGTTATTTTCCTAAGTTCCGAACGCCTCCACGTGACCTGGTATAGTTTAAACATTACAACTGAAAATATTAGGATGGCACGTGTGTCCAAATCATGTGTTCAGTAGCGTGCAGAGGGTAGGCGGCACTGCCCCTCCCCCTTTTGGGAAAAATTCATTTTCTGCCAAAAAAAATATGCCCTATTTTGCTTTTGTGTACACCGATAAATGCTGGTTCTGCAGGCAGGAAAAAGGGCATAGATGCTTAAAAAGAGCAAAAGGGAAACAGAAAGCCCCCAAAAAGGGCAAAATCTTTGCTAAAAGTTGCACCCGCCCTCTCGGAGGTCTGTGCACGCTACTGCACAATTTCATCCACTTTCATTGCCATGGCATCCTCATGGTATACTCATGAAACAAATTTTAAGTATTCATTGCTGAGACCTTTGAGTGCAAAAATGTACTCCGACCCCTCCCCTCCCCCGGTCTCTCCCTCCCCTTTCTGTCCGCACTATGGCTGCAGAATCATGCCCAGATTTTTACTATTTTTACTTCACACTCCTTATAAAATGCCCTGACACAACTGGCCCACTGGATGGCACCATATGCTGTTAAGCCTATATTTGTGTGATTTGGCCTATAGTTGAGCAATAAGGTCTACATTTGGGTAATTAGGCCTACATTTGACTAATTAGGACTGTAATTTGCTTGTGAATATTTTGTAAGCCATCTTTAGGTATACCTAGGCTGGCCAAACTAGGCCCAGTATGCAAATTAATTTCACATACTGGTTCCACTCCTCTGAAAATCACAAGAGGAATTCCTGTTGCCCTCTAGGTGTAATTGCCTGAACAAATATTCTCTCCCTAGCACCTTTAATAGGAGGTTCCTCCAGTCTCAATCTTTCCCGAAACTATACTAGCCTTGGTTATGTTAGGATTGTACACTAAGTTATTGTTAGTTCAGCAGAGACAACAGGTTGGCATCAAATTGCAAATACCCATGGCATGGTTTTGGAACTGCTGTATAATTTAAATGTTTATTTGGTGGTTTGTGGTAGAAGTAACCCAATTACCTGTAGCTGCGAGTACTGGGGCATCAGATTTCATTGGCGTCATGATCCCGACTGTGTATCTCTGACTTAAGTAAATGTGGGTTCGATTCAGGGCATTTTTTTGCATGCTAACTGGAGGTCCAAATGGACGTGCAGCCGCCTAAAGTGGACCTCAAGTTAAACTCAATTGGGCCCACTGGAGGTCCACCCTAAAAAGGAAATAAAATGGCAAGTTTAATACATTAATACTTTCATGAGAATGTTTTTTTTTTGCTAACTACAAATTTTGGAGATATGGATAATGAATTCAGGTTCAATCCAGTTCACAACGAATCTGCACGGTAGGTAAAATCCAGTAGCGTGCACAGACCACCGAGAGGACAGGGGCAACTTTTGTAAAAGAGCACGTTGAGGTTTTATTTTTCTGGTTTTGAAGGCTTATTCTATTTCGGTAAATTGTCAATTTTTGCATAGCTGAAAAAAAAACCCTTTACTATCCTGAAGACATATTTTATTCATAAAAAAATAGGTATGTAGTGTGAAAAACTGAAAGACTTGCGTTACCAAGTTTTTTTATGTGTATAATGCAGTCAGCAAAACTGATTTTGTAAAAATGTTTTCAACGGCAATTTACAGAGCCAGAAAATGCTGGAAAATAGCAAAAATGCGTCAGCTCCGGGGCTCTGACCGAAGCCCCGGATCCCGCTGGCACAGCGCTCCCCCAGACCCCCTAGCTGTTATTGGTTTCTATATAAACACAATTGGCTAAATGACTAGTGTTACCCCCTCAGTACAAAACCCCACTTACAGCACTGCACATAGTTTGATTTTCTTATTATGTTAGTAGTTGAGCCATTAACATAATGGTGCCCTTTATATATTAAAGTGGTGCCCTTTTGTGAAAGTGGACCTCCAGTCACATTTCCTAAAAAAAAATGCCCTGGTTCGATTCCAGTGGAGGGAAGTGTATATGTGTACAGGTTTTTCTCCAGTTATTTCTCGCTCGTCCTCCGAGTACTCCAGTTTTATCCCTCTTGCGGCAAACAACAACTGACACAATGGCGGTTCCTTCCACTTGACATCTGTCTCTTGGGCCTTTAATCAACCTCCGAGTTTACTAGCTGAGACCGTCTATTAAAGAAACATGTGGCCTTCAGGATGTGAACTGGAGGTATGCAGCTCTACCCGTGACTCACAGTAACCGGAACTTGGCTGCCGGTTATGTAAGGTAAATACAGGGGTGACTCTGAGTGGGAGGAGTGGGTGGGGGGTTGGTTGGGCAACAAAGTGTGGGTTTTGTGCCTAGGCCTATACTTCAAGGATACCTAGCTCACTAACTCAGACTAAAAAAGAAAAGTGCACACGGGCCCTGGCGTAAGAGCGGCCGTGTAGAATAGTACTAACAATTGACATGAGTGCAGAAACGGATTCAGGTGGTTTAATATTCAAGACTTGGTTTTCTACTGTGTTTTAATCTACGCCTTTGTGTGTTTTGTCGGAAGACGGATACAAGACAAAAACTGATAGTGGTTTCACACTCTAAACTCGTCTCGGGTCAACGCACACCGGACGCTTGTTTGAGAGCCAACTTGGCCGCTGCGCAAAAGCATGTTGTTTGCACGCCTGTGGATAATCTTCTCGTATTATCCTTCTTCCAGCACAAAATTCCTTTTCTTCCAAGTGCTGCTCTCCTACACAATCCTTTTGTTGTGGGATAAGGACTGAATCAGTTACCCCTTCTGCTAGATGGGACAAACAGGCCCGCTAAGAATTTTTAATGTGAAATCCGAAACAAGTTGCCCAAGGCTAGTGCTTGCCTAGCACGAGATGGTTAAAATACTGGTTTCACACTGCTACATTCGTCTCGTATCTGTCACGTGGTAATCAAGATGGAATAAGAGCCAGCCTGGTTCAGCTCGCTTTGCATTTGACATTTAAAAATTCTTATCGACAGTATTTTCTGCATTTAGCAGGAGGGGTAAGCGGTGCACTCTGTATCCCACAGCAAAAGGATTGCGTATAGATGCAACACTAGGAAGAAATGATCTTGTATGCTCGCAGAAGGATATACGCGAGGATTATAGCTGGTTCAGACCGCCACGACAAACGAACGACAAAAGCAAGGAATGGCGGCGACCAACAGCGCTAAAAATTAGACCCTGTCACACCAGCACGACCGAGCAACGAACAACTAACAACGGACCAATCAATGCTGCAGAATGAGTAGAGCTAGGATGCTTACGTTTCAAAACTGGGCTACGTGGCGACGTTGTGCCTAAACGACCCATCATACTGTAATTCTCAGTTTTATTTAAGAAATTATACTGCCATTGAATACAGCACAATTTTTTTTAGCTGTTCTCTACATTTATCTCGTTGCAGAGGTGTTCGAGTAATCAACGAGCATTAATCGAAGCTTCAAAGTGTTCTCTGCCACCATCTTGTATATCGTAGATCATGTTCGCAGCGGTTTATCAGTCGGTCTGTCAGTGGGTGACGTTAGTCAGCTACGCCAAAAATGAAAAGTTGCGTTTGCTACGATCGACAGCGTACGACTGCCAGAGGGGTTCGTTGTCATAGCGACTGTCGGTTGTAACTTAGCGCCGGTGCACATGTGCGGTCGCCGCTGCGGTACCGCATTTGCGGTTTGGTTTACATGCCATCTGTTGGATACTGCACACGTACCTGCGTCGACGTTGCGTTACCGCCCGCCGCTCACCCGCCGCTCGTGCGGTCGTTTTGCGCCGCAATTTCCCCCGTCAACGCAGCGGTACCGCAGCGTTAATAAAACGCAATTGCGTCTCCGAGTACCTGGGTTGACTTGAGCGGTGCACTCGTCCGCCGTTTACCGCAAAAGCGTTACCGAAAATGGCGTCCAATTTCGAAGAAATAGACATGGAATCGTTTATTGGGGGAGTAAAGAACTATCCTGAAGTATGAAATGTTGCTACAGAAATGATTGAAGACGCAATGGGAAGTAATTAAAGAACTTTTTCCGAATTTTTTAGTTAATCTGCAAGGGATGTATAACATTTTCACCTCGTACGTCCTAAATTAGTACATCAATGTACCAAAATTCGTCGCATTGGTTTTAAAATATATTTGTTGTTCACGAGGTAGGCGAAAAAAGCAACATCGTCTCATTGGTTTCAAACTATAGTTTTTTGTACACGAGGTTAGGGAACCGAACGCGCACCTACGTCATCGAAGCGGCACCGCAGCATCAACGCGCGTTAATAAAACGAACGTGTGCATTGATTGGATGCGTTACCGCAGCGGCGCCGCAGCGTTCAAAAAACGCACGTGTGCACCGGCGCTTAGAGGTCGTCCATATCGTTGCGGTGTGAATGGGCTATTATCCGTTGGCCCGCTTCGGTACACGCCAGAATGCTTTGACATTGCGGCCAAATGGCTCGCAAATAAGTGGCCGGCTTGCGTTAGCTCGAGACGAATTTAGTAGTGTATAATGGTGAGCATATATGCCCAGCGTGAGACGAGCTTAGTTGTGTGAAATCGGTATCAAGGTAACACACGCCTCCGAATCAAAACCACCCGAGGTCTCATGGGGACCTATGGCGCCAAATTTTCTTATTGGATCCCTCATCACATTTTTCTTGGGCAATCTGAAGACCTTTTTTCTTCTTTGGAATTTTGTTACAAGTTTTTTAATTACGTGATTTGTTTGAACAAAACGCTCAGGGAACGGGCCCCCAACTTGGGTCCCGGCACGGAACAATGTGGCTAATCTTGGTCATAGACAAAAAAAAAGTTATTTAACGATACTGTCGAAACGAACTCGGGGAACAGGCCCCCAAACTGTGTTACCGGCCTGGAACAAAGGTAAGAATGGCCTTAGCCTAACTTTAAAGCTAAGCATAGAAACTGTCAATGGGCAGTTCTAAAGCAACAACTTTGTGGAGGCTACTTAATCAAAAATTGTGATATTGCAGATTTGTAACTTTCTAGATCGTACATGATATTGCAGATTTGTAACTTTCTAGATCGTACCAACACACCAAATATGAAAAGATAAAAAAAATGATGGTGGCAGACAACTTTGGTCCATTTGGCATGGAATAACACCATCGCCAAACAACAACTTACACAGCCCAGGACTTAAAAAAATAATAAAGCTGCACGGTTAATACGTGCACTAGACGGTTAGGCCACTAAAAATTAGTTACGCTCACAGGGTGCGCATGGACTTGTGGCTGTGCTTAAAATTCGCTGGGGGAAAAGGGGAGAGACCTACCCTGACACCAAGTAGCAGTTCTCAGAATAGGTTTTTTTTTTAGTGCATGAAACGTTTTTTTTAAACCAGTCAATAAAAAAAAAAATTACTTCTGGTTACGCATCCAAGATTTCACCAAACATTTTCTGGAGCCGATGACCATATCAGCCCGAGTTCCATTCACATGATCGAAACGAATCTAAGGGCCGTCGAGAGGCGTGGCACAACTATAAACTTGGATCAAAAGCTCTTTTACTCAAAGTGCAACAATTGTACTCAGAACATGGCATTAAAACGTAGAAATTGCACTCCCCAACAAAATGTAAGTTTTTTGGTATGGTAAAAAAAAAAAAACCATCACCCGCACCTGTAAAATTTCGAATAAAAAGTAAAAATAAAAAAGAATACGTCATTTTTAACATTTTTTTTGGTACCACTCCCGAGAACGATTCAATTAATATTTAGTGGTCTTAAGCAATGTTTTTCTTTTAGTTCAGACTACCAACCGTATTCTAGGAATCCACTCAAGGGCCAAGTCGGGCTAAAGGTGAGTGCAAGGGTCAAACCGCATCTATAGAAGTACCCTCAGTTGAAATTTTACTCACATTCGCTTTTGTGGCCGTACTAAAATTGTTGACCAGTACCTTTGATGTTTCCGCTCACATTTTCCCTCTAATACTTGAGTAGATTTCTGGAATACGGCCGTACGCGAGCTGTACGACTCCACAAATCCGAAGAAAGTGACGATAGTAACAAGGTGCACCCAAAATTGGGTGAACCCTGTTAATATAATACCGTCTCCTTCTTCCCTGTCATTTCTTAGTCTTTGCTGCTATAAGATAAAACTTTTATCTGTGAAGGGTGGATATTTTAGTTTCGTTCATAAAATGCTGCGAACCCCCAAAAATAACAGAAGTCCACTCGTTTTTTCCTTCGGCATCAACATTCTGATATATGCACAACCAAAAAATTAGTACAAAATAGTTTTAATGAAAAGGTTATACATTTTACAAACAGAAAATGGTTTGTTTGTGGGTTTCACACTTTGAATTTAAATGAGTCATTCACATCATTGAAATGACATTATTATGCAAAGGGTACATGAAATGAGACAAAACTTAAATTGGTTTCATTAAGTTGGCACAGCACAGCTTTTGGCGGCTATCCAAATTTCATTTTTCCTGTCAGTTGCCTTGCCTGGGGATTGGTAATTAGCTGAAAGAAAAGAAAAAAAATCGCATTACTACCAGATTAGATTTTTTTTTTAATGGGAGTGTGGATCTACCTTGGGTTTTTTTAATATTTATTATTATTTGTTAAAATCAAAATTTTGCCCTGATACTCTCCCACTTCTTTTGTATTTAGTACTTACTATTTTCAATAACATTGAAATGTTGATCAGTTTTCTCATGTGAATTTACTTGCCATTGCACTCGTTGTTACCTCGTTTTTAGTCTTCTGTACAGACTACAGCAAAGACTGTGTCCGTCCGTCGCCATTTTCAACAGTATAGTCAAGTGAACTTAGAAAAAAAAATACGGAACATCAAACCATCGCTGCTTCCTTACAGCTAACAGGCTTTTTCGACGTAACTCGATGAAATAATAACACTTGATCGTCGTCTTTAGCGAGCAACACGTCACTTTTAACATGCCCGCGTCTCGTGGTTTAAAGATTCCTCAATGCCACGGCAACATAAGGTCTCTAGACCGTGTTACATGAATGAATAGCCATACTCTCGAACCCAGTTCTCCGTTAGCTGCTAATTACTGAATTAAAACGGCAGGTAAAAATTAGGCCTAAAAACCTGAAAATGAAGCCTAAAAAAGAAAAGTAGGCCTAAAGGCTAACATTTCTAACCTGCAATCGTAACAGAGTTACTACCTTAAGCTTATATCAGGGAGCTTGGATTATACGTAGCCTTGATAGGGTAGCCTTACTCTTAGTGAGGGTTTACGCAACGACTTGCTTTTGCAATCCCGCTGTTAAAAGCTAGAAATCATCTGAAATTCCAACATGGCAGCGATTTATAATAAATTTTATATTATTTTAGCTGTACCGGCTCGCTACGAAAACAATTAATAATGTGAGTTCAAAAGCGATTGGGAAAATTGTTTCGTCAGAAGGAATTCTTTAGCTTACTGTCACGAATTATAAGACTGCAAGTATTTACTCAAACGATGTCGAATTTGGCCAATCCATGTAACGTTGTTACCATGGCAGCGCTATCTTTAACATCACGATTAAATTCTAGCTGCGAGAATGCAAAGACAAGTTGTTGCGTAACCGCGCCCTTAGGGCACGTTTATGCAACCACTCTCTTCTGCATTCTCGCAGCTAGAAGCTAGAAATCACCTCAAATTCCAACATGACGGCGGTTTTATGTCTGCCGCCTCGCAACGTAAACAGCAAATCATGTGAGCTCAGAAGTGTTTGGGAAAATTGTTTCGTCATGAGGAATTCTTTATATTATTGGCACGGATTATAAGACTGCAAGTATTTACTCAGACGATGTCGTATTTAGCTAATCCATTTAGCGTTGTTACCATGGCAATGGCAAAAATGACATTGCCATGGTAACAACGCTAAATGGATTAGCTAAATCCGACATCGTTTGAGTAAATACTTGCAGTCTTATAATTCGTGCCAATAACATAAAGAATTCCTCATGACGAAACAATTTCCCCAAACGCTTCTGAACGCACGTTATTTTCTGTTTTCGTTGCGAGCTGGCAGACATAAAACCGCCGCCATGTTGGAATTGAGGTGATTTCTAGCTTCTTGCTGC
>JAHWFP010098280.1:68304-83973 GCA_023313725.1 Lithobius niger | reverse complement strand
CCACCAAGTTAAAAAAAAAAATTGGCCCACCGAATTAATTTTTACACAAATTTACTGGCACCCACTTCCCCTTTGCAGGATTCAGTTGAATCGGTCATTACAAGATTCAACACATGAGGATTGCAATGAACAAATAAACGAGGGGGTGCTGGCCCACCGGGCAATCGCACTCCAACCCCCTACCCAGTCCGGCAGAGTCGGACTGGCCCGTGTGCCAATGGCAGATGCGCCCTTGACAATAGGTGCCCTAAGCTTTAAAAAAAAAATATTAACATATTTTTAATGTTAGCTTTTCTTTATTTTCTTTTGATATTAGTTGAGAAAGGGAGGAAAATACAACAGAAAGGACGTAATAAAACGTTTACCATTGTAAAACACATCATATCGCTTGAATCGACTAGATACATTTACAACACCAGATGACGAAACATTAGTCCAAGCCGAAACCTATTGCTTCTTTGCTTAATTTTGCCATTCGAACTTGTTAGTACAGGTTTTTTTTTTATTGTAATGATGAACCTATAAAAAAGTATTATTTTCTGAAATTATTTTGCTAGTTTTTTTTTTTTTTTCAAGTTAAGGTGTTGCATATCATTAGTTAAGGTAATAAGGCAAGGTGCTAAATGTTGAATGTTCCACGCTGATATGGTGGTCTCATTTTGCAAGATATATATCGGGCACATTTTCCCTTCTTCCGGTCCATACAATTGCACCCATTAGGATTCGTCCATCTGCAATGAAATTTGTGATGAATTTGTCCGATAAAGTGTCTTGAAAAAATAAGGTCATCGTATCAGGGCTGATATCCAAACAATTTAATGCCTCAATTCCTCTCTCTCGCTCTCCCCCCCCCCCGAGCCACCCACACTTTTAAAAGGACCGAAGTCCCCCTCCTCCCTCCCCGGTGCCCTGTTTTGACTGTCAGGCAGATGCAAAATACAGACCCAGTCCGATCCTGCAGTCCGGGCTGTCCTCTACCCAAGCCCTGAGGGCACAACTCCCATGACTTAAGACAGGGAAAATGCCTCTCATAAAATGTGAAGAGATCTTCCTCAACTTCAGCATAGCAGATGGTGTTTGCATTACAGCTCTACTACCCGAGGTAGATTTTCAAAAATGTATAATGTCCAAAACATGTATGCTCCACAAACACCGAAAGCATCTCGTGCAGAATTCTTTGTCGGCATTAATGGCACCTAACGATGGCTGTATCTAGCATCACTGCCACTGTTGCTTCCACAAAGAGAATCATGAACCTCCTTTCCATACCAGCACCACTAAAGGGCATTAAACTACAAGAGAAATGTATCAAGGTTTCATCCTTCTCATAGAAAATGCTCTTACTGAAAATGCATTTCTTTTATTCTGCCACATGGCAAGCGCTTCGATTGCACTTCTGATAACATTCACCGTAGGATTAATGTTAACAACAATATGTACTGCCATAGTAAGAAGATTTATGGCTTTACGAAAGCAGCAGATTTAGTTGCTAAAAGTAAGCCTACAGTGAGTGTTTCACTTGATTTTCAAATTATGCTGGCAAGACAAGGAGTAATAATAATAAAGATAGATTAATAATAATAAAACATTAATGAATTCATACAATAGTGAGGATTTGATGCTTGATGCAGCAAGGACGTTTATGCACGGTGCTAGTGTGGGCTTCGGTAAAGAGAACCTTACTCCCAAGAAGAGCGTTTCTGTCAACAATGACCGATTGTTAATGTAACCGAGATGTTGTTGTTTATAATAGCTGCACTCGGTGAGTATTGTTGTAAGCATGTTAGGAAATGATGTTTGTGACAAATTTACATAATAAAAGTAAAAGGTAAATTGGTTGAATCTAAAGAGAATGTTAACGTTAAAATGGTATCAGTAAATCTAAATCTAATAGTATCGTAACTAAGCTAATAATTACCATACATGGCAAGCTAAAGTTAAAGCTTGTCTTATGCAGAAAGGTTTGTGGGATTATGTCTTAGACAAATCAGCTGAGCAAGACGTAGACAAAAAAAAAAAACGAACAGATATGCAAAAAACTTATGGAATCATACGCTTATTTATCGCTCCAGGGTACATTACGATCCCAAGTGACAAAATTGAAAGAAACACCAAAATATTTATGCGATTTGTTAAAGAAAATTTTCAACCAGCAAATCTCTTGAGACAACCTATACCAAGCGCAATGGCAGTTTGCTGTGACGTCACCATGAGTTAGCCAATGACGAACGAGAACAACGGCTGTTTGGCCATCTGATTGGACTAGCCCAATCACGTGATGTGCATGTCACAGCAAACAGCCATTGCGCGTGGTATAGCATTACTGGATATTATATAGCATTAGAAAGAATAATGGAGAATGTATGCTAACCTATAACAATAAAATAGCAGCGCGTGTAACAGAATTTGTAGAGTGTAGATTTAAAATAGAAGACCAAGAAATTAGCATGGGTAATGCTAGGAGGATTACTGCCAGAAAATGGCGTATGCTAATTAATAGTCCTAACTGCTTCATGTGTAGATAAAAATTACTAAGCAAACAGTCATAGAGCTACCATATTTTGAGGACTCCACAGTCGCCATCAATTCTACTCATGCAATTGCAAACTCAGCAATTCAGTAGCTCTAGACACAAGCACATGAAATAATAACTTCAACTGTTATAAATGCGGAGGCAGAGGACACAGAATCATGTTGTGCCCTTCCCCCTCCCCACAGCAAAGTGCAGTAAATTCTTCTATAATTACAGCATAACAGCTATAGCACAAGGTACGAGTGGTGTGGAAATTGGAACAACACAGGATCAACATCAAGAGGTTCAAGGAGAAGTCTAAGAAAGGATGGATTCGTCGCAGAAACAGCGACGGACACGTCCGCACTATTTACAATGGTACAGAGCTGGAAAACCAAAGCATTTGGAGCTGAAAATAAGGGAAGTAAATTCGAAGACATGCTAATTATCGACTCAGGATCAACAATCCACCTAATTAATAACCTAAAATGATTACTTTTTCCGAGAAAATTAAATGCTTTTCCCATAAATTTTGCTAGTAAAAAAGTCAATTTGGTCTCGCATTCAAAAGGCAATATGGTGATAAAAGGATTCAAGTCAAAAATATTGCATAAAGATGTGATATATGTACCCAATTTACAAGTGAATTTATCCACACTAGGGGTCGTCACTTAAGAAATTCAAGCCATTCAAGAAGGAAGATGGATGACACGAATTATGATTAGAGATTTAAACAAGAACTCAACAATTTCGAGTGGCTGAGAAAATCAAGAAGATGCATTAATTGTTGGCAAGAAAGTACAATTTGAAAATGGTGGTTGTTGTGAAGGCATAATGTATGGAGAAAATGTTGTGAAATACATGGACAGACTACATTGCTGTGTGAATATATGCAATGATGACTATGTAAACACCGCCTTAGCCATATACTAGCTCTTTCACTTTTCATACCCCAAAACTATAAAAAAGCTGTAAGCTGCAAAGACACTAAATGGGACATGGGAACTGGGTGACCTAAGACCTGGTGTGGCTGTCATAAACTATAGATATGTTTTATGTGAAGCAGAATGCCACCGGAAGTGTCAACAGATACAAAGTCCGTCTTGTTGCCAAGGGATACACTCAAAGATGCACAGAATCTTACTTTCATTAAGCAAGAACGAAAGTTTGAGATGAATTATCGCCTTAGTTCTACAGGGTTCAAATTTTTTAATTCTCAATTTCCCAACATTTCCAGGTGCATCCAATGGCAATTTCCAGGTGTTTATAAGATGCTTAGTTATGGAAACTGGCAGTAGCTAATGTTTTTATTAATATTTGTACGAAAATAATCCAACATCCTAGAAAATAGCTGTTTGGAGACTAGTCCAAACAGAACTAAACACATTTTCATCACAGACTTTGGTACTAGCCTAAGATATGGTTTATTGAAGTTATGTCTGAAATACTTGAACGTATTAAGCACAAATTAAAATATTTGCTACTAGCATAGGATATTGTTTCTGTTTCCTAATTCAATAGCACTTACAGATCAGATGCAAAGGCATTTTATGAAATTTCCCTGTCTTTTCCCTGATTTTCAAAAAGTTCTTGTTTTCCCTGAAATTTCCCTGAGAATTTGGCTCTATTTTCATTTTCCCTGAGATTTCCAGGTTCTCCAGGTTTTGTCTGAACCCTGTTCTAACTTCTGCAGGTGTTACTAGAGTGAATCTAATCACCTTTCAATCTCTTAAGTTTTGTTTTTGGTTAACAAAAACATTGTTAGTAAATACTTTTGCAGTAGTTTGTCTTGCTTCAGTCCAAGGATTTCGCCTTTAGCATCACAATACGATTGAACTTGGGTGAATTTTAACTTACATGTCGTGCGTCGCTGCATTTGCTTATAATGGCTCGCCTCACCTCTGTCTTAGTCATTGGGGTTTTAGTAATGGCAAAATCTGAAAAAATAAAATATTTTCAGATTAATATAGAAAAACTAGTATTACTAGTAGTGTGTACAGTGGGAGAGACTTTTTCAATTGTCACACCTTGTCTGCATGATAGAAAAGGTGTGATGACGAATGTGAAATGTGAAGTAAGTGGTGATACGTCCAGTGGTAATGGCAGGAAAATGACAGAACCGAAGCCTTGGAATAGTACTGGGTAGTTCTGATATGTTGCGTCACTGATGTTCTTTGATTGCCTATGCTAAACTCAAGGGCCAATACTCACACTGGCTTTTGCCTACTTACATCTGGGCGTAACAGGTGACGGGGAGGCTACATTTTCTAATAAAAAGTATAGGCTATACTGTGACGCTAATTGGTAAAAGAAGCAAACAGTGCACTGAAGTCTATGAAAACGAACTTTAAACTTAGCCAATTATAAGGTTTTGAAATTCTCCCACCTTATAACGAGTCTGTTTTCCAAAAACCATTCCACCAAATTTTAAGATTCGGTCAATTTTCCTGATGAATGCAGCAGGATAAATTTTGTGCTGACATTTACAGTGCTGAATGCTGGACTACTGCTAGTTGATAAAGCAGCATTATTAACTGATACCGTAAATCGCTTATTAAAAGCCCATGGGCTGTTAAAATTAATTCGATAAAAAAGGGGGGTGAGCCATAACAAGTTTCCCATACGATTGGTTTTCTCAATGACTATAAACATACTTTGGCAACTCGTTACCAAGTCATTAACATTGATTTTGTGAACCATGCTGGATGTTTTACGAACAGAGAGAAATGTAGAAGCAGAAAGGGGAGGGGTAATACCGGGGGGATTCAATCTTGGTACACTCTATCATTGTAGGCCAGAACAGAGCACATAGCTGCTGAAGGAGACTGATAGGTTTTCACACAGCAGTGATTGGAAGGTCTGCGAAGCACTTTGCCTAGGACCTCTTTCCAGTAGCCAAACCTGGAGGCCTAATCTCGACTTATCACATTCAAATTGCATGCAGTTTCATCTACAGTCCAGTGTGGTGTGATAGCAGTTGAAAGGTTCAACTCAACACGTGGCCCCCAAAACAGCTTCTTCAACAGCTAAGCTAAACTCTTCACTGCTTAGAGAGCATAATATTATTGAAGGACATCCAAACGACCTGACAGGTCTATTAATAGACTTTGAACCTCTTTCTATCTGCCCAAACGATTTCTTTCAAACCAAATTAGGAGAAAACTCGGTACACACATAGGGTTACGTGGTTCTGGATGCTGCCGAGATTTTCAGCATTTTCTGAAACTAGAACATGGAATTCGGACTTTTAATGTGCGACTATGCTAGAGCTATGGTGCAAGCCACAGCTGGAGTTGAGTTTCGATGGTGGGAATAAGTTTCAATTATGGAACATTGAGAACCTGTGCAAATACCTACAGTACCTAGACACAATTATACAACACTAGCTAATATTCAGAAAGCACTTTGAGAATGCTAACGTCTAAACCCACTTTTGTACATGGTTTATGTAAATTAGCAATGTACTAAGTTGTGCTGGGCGGTATCGGAAATTTTCGGAACGGTACGGTATCGGTATTCTGAAAAAAAAATATTCGGTATTTTCAGTATTCCGGTATCGGTATCTGCCTACCTGGGTAGCTGAAGCATACCCTCGCGCCAAACTGATACTAAATGATACAGGGGATACCAGGCTGTTTTCCGATGTCTGATTTCAACATCAGTGCACCTCTGCTGCTACTCCGCTACTTTGATTGGAATTGGTCTCGAAGATTGGGTTACAGTTTAATCGTTGCTCGGAATAAACACCTCTTAAAACGAAACATAAAATCTAGAAATCGACTGAATCTACTTTTACCAAATCCAGATAATTTACAAGATTGGCTGAATCAGATCCGGGTCCTAACCGAATAAAAAAAAAAACATTTGGATAGATGTTTATGTTTTGTACAGACTAACTGTTCACTCTACCGGAAGGATTGAGTCAACTTTAAAGACTGAGTAAATATTTTGCAAATTGGTCATTGGTTTTTCCTCTTATTAACAGTTGATGCTATCAATTTGAATTTAGCTCCGTGAAAATTTAGCTTTGGTGAAAAAACGCTTCGAATGGCATATTGGAATGTCCAAATCGGGTAAAAATTGGCTTAGTTATTAAAAAATCAGCTAGATACTAAAAATGTACGGTATATCGGTATTATGCAAATACCGATTACGGTTTCAGTATTAAAAAAAAAATACCGATAACCGCGGTAAAAATGCCGGTACCACTCAGCACTAGTACGAAGTGGCCGCCATCTTGCTTTCTCTACTTGTATGATGTGCGTACTCTAAGGTGATGTCACATCTCATGAACAGTAGTGAATATCCATTTTTGCACTTTCGAACACAAACATAGGCATATTTTTGTGCCGTCGCGTATGACGTTTAAAGCAACATGCCACCTGCCTTATAATAGCCACGTGCCGATCGCATCGGCCATGGAACCATCGCCAAGGTCAACTGAAATAGTAGCTGCGTTCCTCGTAGCGAAGAATGCAGCTACTGTCTCAGTTGGCATTGCGCTTAATAGACGAACCAGCATGAACGCATTAATTGTGTCGTCACAAACCGTTACGATTTTCGTTTTTAAAATCGCACTTTATAATTTCTTAGTGTCTTATAATTTTTCTTCGGCGATCTGTTGGCATAAATAATTACAATTTTTACCGCATTACTCGTTTAGAATTTTGATCTCATGGTAATTATTAGCAAATTAGTACGTGCACACACAGAGATGAAACGTCATGGTTATTGTAGGCGCGCAAAGGATCATATACGTGTGTCCCGCAGTAAATAAAGTTCTCCAATAGTCAACAGAAAATCTCCTAGACGCCACATTTTAAAACGGATTTTTAGCTAGGGATTGACTAATGGTAAGTAACTGAAACTTTGGGGCCATCCTTAATGTGACGGATCGAGAAAAATGGCGCTGGGAAGAATGTCCTTTTAACGGGTAATACAGAGACGGACTTAAATGCCCTGCGGAGTGATGACATCGTAAGTTTGGCCATTAGCAAACTAATTTGATTATGCCTAAATTTAATACTTAAAAAAAATGGTTAAAAATGCTTGCTAGCTTCAGTCATTACACGTTGGAAGTTGGGCATGTTCGATTCACCTGCGACAAACGTCAGTCCGTTGCTATTCCTACATGTTAAATTATTCCTAGCTAAACGTACTCTCAGATGATAATTTATCATGTGTAATTTAAGGGTGCAGTTTACATGCATGTTCCAAGTTTACATCACTGATTATTAAGAGGAAACGTGTATGCAATTTACCAAAATGTCCCACGATTGTCACTAAACCAAGGTGCGAATTTTCGGTGAGCTTCGTTATCTTGTTGAAAGATCTCCCATCTTCTTCAGGCTCTTCGAGGGTCGAACGCTCGAAGTGCCTGAAGAAGATGGGAGTTCTTTCAACAAGATAAGAAGCCCACCGAAAACTGGCACCTTGGTTTAGTGGCAATCAAGGGACGTTTTGGTAAATTGTGGACACATCCTCGTGGTTTCAGTGTTATCAAGTAAAAAAAAAAAACAAAGAGCCTTTCGGCCTATCGTACTAATTATTAAGCCAGTTCAGCAAATTTGTCGGGATTAACATATGTCATATAATTTACGATACCTGCTGATCTCCGCAAACTTACCTATCATGTCCTGGATTTTGTCCGGATCCAACTTTGGTATCGGTGGATTGAGTTCCTTTCCATTAAGTTTGCCTGAAATGCTGTGCGTTATGAGGACTTCTTTGCCAAACACAAGTTGGCACAACTCTCGTACAGCCAGTCTTCCTTTAGCCCAATTGATTTTTTGGTATTTAGAAGAGGGCACTTCAGTTTTAGGACCTATGGATACCTAAAATGATGTTCAATGACAGCGTCCAACGTCAACTCAGTATACCAAGTTTGGACTCACATTGTATGGTAAATACGTTAAATTTGCATAAGCACACTAACCATTTCGTGTGACTCATAGGGTGTTTCTGACTGCACTGAATGGTGAAAACTGCGTTTAGTTTTCACTGACGAACAGTTGACCAATCCGCTAGAAGATACTTCGTAGGCAGATGAGTCACCGCCTTGACTCCCACTGTCACAACTTAGAAACTCAGGCAAGGTTGAAGCGACTTCTACAAGAGTGAGAAAAGGACAATAAAATTAAAATTGCTAACTATCAGTAGGAGAGTACCGTGTATAAAACACAAATAAATAAATAAATAATAAATAGCATTAATAATTTCCAATTAGTCCTAGGGGCAGGCAAAAAAAACAAACTGTACTTTGTGAGGATAACACCATCTTTGGTGTACTTCATGTCCACACCAATGATAAAACTTTTAGGAAGGGGTGCCCCTTGAAACCTGTCCAAAAACCAACATGGCGGCCATTTTGTTTTTAAAATGGACGCCGTACAAAACAAAAATTCAAAATCGTACTAATGTATGAAAGTTTGATGTCGATTGTTAGATTTTAAGGTCTGCCGAATTAAAAAAAAATGCTCTAAAAATTGCCAGGACTCCACACACGAGATATCCAAAATGGCGACCAAAATGGTGGCAAAATTCAAGTGCTTTTTTTCATAATTTAAAAATATACTTATCTAATAGAGGCAGATTTGAATTATTCCTCAAAAACGTGAGTTCGTTTGCAATGATTAGTAACTACCAAACACCAGGTCAAATCTGTAAATGGAGTGAAGTGTGTTCATAATTAGGAGCTAAGTTGTGGCCGTTTCGCTATGCTGTAACACTGCATTTTTCTTCACTTCACCGTAAGTTACATCTGTAAAGTATTGCGATAGCAGTTCTAATTAAGATAAGTGGATGTATTTAGACTTAGATATCAGGTATCAATGTATATTTTACATCATGGATAATTGACATGATTTATTGTAATTAGGAGCTAAGCTACGGCAGTTTATCTGCATTGTAATGATGTACATTTTGCGGTCTAATTAAGATACATAGAAAGAAGTAGGCTTAGATGAAAGATGGAGATGTATATTTTCGAATAAGGGTAAATAGAACGGTTTATCGTAATTAGGCGATAAGCTACAACAGCAACTGTTTATCTATGGTGTAGCCCCATGCTTTCTACTACAATTCATCGCATGTTACATCTTTAAAGTGTTGCGGTGTCAGTTCTAATTGTGATAAATGGATGTAATTAGGATTATATAAAAGATGGCGAAATGTATATTCCAACACAGGTAATAAAATCGGTGTATCTTCATTAGGAGATAAACTACAAGTGTTTATCTGTGCTGTAGCTCCATGCTTACTTCAGTTCTAAGTTACATCTTTAACGTGATGCGGTGGCTGTTCTAATTATGATTAATGGATGTATTTTAGGTAAGCTTGTTGGAAAAGATGCACCTCCATCTTTCATCTAAGCATAATTATATCCATTTATCGTAATTAGAATGGTTACTGCAGCAATTTAAAGATGTAGGTTGTGATAAATAGACGCAAAAAGCATAGTGCTACCACATAGATACACTGCTATAGCTTAGCTCCTAATTAAATCAATCGTTTTAATTATCCATGTTGCAAAATACACATATCCACCTGATATCTAAGCCCAAATACATCCATTTACCTTAATTAGAAATTCTACCGCATCACTTTAAAGGTGTATCTTATGGTGAATTGAAGAAAAATACAATGGTGTACAGCGTAGAAAAGCAGCTGCAGCTAAAGTCGTAATTACGAACACACCACACTACGGATCTGACTTTGTGTTTGCTAGTTACTAGGCGAACTCACGTTTTTAAGTACTAATGAAAATTTACCTCTACCTTTAAGTATATTTTAAAATTAGGAAGAACACTTGAATTTTGCCACCATTTTGGCCGCCGTCTTGGATATCTTGTCGTGTGGAGTCCTGACACCTTTTAGAGCATTTTTTTTATTCGGCGACCTTATAATCTACCAATTTACACCAAACTTACAAACATTAGTATAATTTTGAATTTTTTTGTTTTATGGCGCTCATTTTAAAAGCAAAATGGTGGCCATGTTTGTTTTTGGACAGGTTTCAAGTGGGCAACCCTTCCTAAAAGTTTCTCGTGCGTGTGAACATGAAGTACACAGAAAATTGTGTTATCCTCACAAAGTTCAGTTTTCTTGAAGAATGTGCTGCTTACACGTAGGACTAAATGGCAATAGTTCAGCGAATTGATTTTCGGCCTGCTTATCGTTCTTCCAAAAGCAAACCATTTAAAATAGGTTAATTTTTTTTTAAAGAAATACGCACGCGGGCGTTTTAAAATTAAATAACAATAATAATAACTATGAATATTATGCAATTACTCGGACAAGCAAGACATGACACAGTACATTACTGTATTTTTTGTATATTCACAAGGCAGAAACCTGTATGATTTCTCAGTACTATTCCACATGGCAGTGCTTAGCTGTTCCACTTATATAATTTCTTCCCAGTGCTCTGCATCATATTTCAGCCCCCCCCCCCACTCCCCCTCCCCTAAAATGCACGAGGCATGAATTTCATCATCGAATTCGTTTCCTTCATGCACCAAACTTCCCTTGACAGTAAATTTGAACCAAATCAAACAAAAGTTCGAACTTATTTGTGCCCCCTCCCCCCCCTCCCTACCAAACACACGCACACGCAAACAAATAAATAAACAAACATACAAGCAAAATCCAAATTCAGTTAGCGAGTATTAAGGCATCGCTTCTCCCAACCCATAACTTAAATAATTTGCTTCGTTAAAATCCCCATAGAGACCATGAAACGTAACCACTACAACAAATAAACAGAGAAGTCAGTAAGGATAAAAGTTGGAGGGGTGTAAACCAGAAATTTACCGACATGATTTTCCATCTAGCCAAAAAATGATGTAATTTTTCCGACTGATTTGCCAACTGGCCAAAAATTATGTAATTTTGCCGACTGATTTGTCAACTGGCCAAACATTAAGGGGGAGGGGTGGGGGGGGGGTGATATCCGCCCCTCCCCCCCACACACACACATAAAAACGTCCCTGCAAATAAATGTATTATTTTCCCTGAACCAATGTCCTTTTTTTATGGCAGAATGAGGAGGGGAAAGCCGTTTTTGCCCATTTACCCTGATAAGACACATTCCAACCTAGGAAAGATGAAATTGGCACATTGTAGCCTAGAAAAGGTGAAATTGGCAATTGCAGCCTAGGAAAGGTGAAAATTGGCAATTGCAGCCTAGGAAAGGTGAAAATTGGCAATTGTAGCCTAGGAAAGGTGAAAATTGGCAATTGTAGCATAGGAAAGGTGAAATTGGTACATTGTAGCCTAGGAAAGGTGAAATTGGCAATTTAAAAACAATGGATAAGAAATGAAATACAGTACTTTTACTTTGTGGTTTTCACACCTTTTTGCGATTTGTGGGCGTACCAAAAATAGTATAATGTACAGATTATACCTTTTTAACACCCGGTAACATAGAGCCTGAAGAAAGTTTCATGATGTGGTGTGTTGCCAACTGGATTTACCACATAGTAAAGTTAACCATACGCAGTGTGCAGTATAGAACTGGTTTGGCCATATTTTGAAACGTGGTCAAGGCACCGAGGCAAATCGCGGCCAAGTGTCGGCTTGGCTCTACTCCCCTGGTTCAGCACGCTGAAATTGGTAAGTGTGAAACCAAACTGCATGGTTTGGTATGACGTGTCGTGCTGTATTTATTAAGACGATGATGAAATAGGTCATCTCTTTTGTGACAGGGGGCAAACAGGGAGAGAGAAGGAGGCAAAATAATATCCGTTGCTCCACCACCCGTAAAGGAGTTACCCCCTATCCCGTCTATCCACCCGAACAGCCACCTAACCACCTTCTCCCCCGCCCCCAAACGCCTTCCTCCACCTCAAATAAATCATCAAGTCCCCAATATTCAATCAAACCATGCTCCAAGGTTTCTGAACCCTGTCCACATACCCTGCAGGTAGCGTCTTCTCCCTCCCGCCAGCCCTACTCTACAGCTCTCTCACATCCAAGGCCCTGCAAACGCCCTAAACAGCAAAACACTTCCCAAATCCCCATGTACCTGTGTCACTTTTTCCAACCCATCCCGTCCTTCCCCTCCCTACATCGACTTGTATTATTTTACGGTAGTGGCCGCATTTAACGTCTGAGGACGCCACTAAGTTCGCTCAAGCCAGTGCAAAGTTCCTAATCTCTTTCAGGGAATAGTTACGCTAAACTTTAACCTAACCTGTTTGTTTCTAAATGCACTAAGTTAAAACTCACCTTTCGTCTTTACTGCTTTTAATGTTTCAATTTCTATCTCTAAATCGGAAACTTTAGCTTCGAGGGCCGCAACTCTTTTGGAAAATTGGCTTCGGTCTTGCCGTTTTATTTTCGGAGTCATTTCTTCTTTTTCGTCTTTTTCGATGTTCCCGAGTTCTTCTTTTAACGAATTTTCATTACCTATTATTGTAAAGGAATGATTTAATTATCATATTAATTAACAGTTCATAAAATCCACAAAATATCTGTGAAAACTTCTTTGTACGTGGGCTTGGTAGTTATGAACAATTGGTTAGGGACTTCCAGGTTTTGTTGACTATTAAAATACGCGAAAGTGCCTTATTTCATGAAATCTTGACCAATTCAATAAAAAAATAAATTGTTCTTAGAAATAAAACAGAAATGTGTAACAGCCAAAAGACTTAAAAGTATAGCCAAAAAAATCGAGAGAGCTAAAATAATATTAAACCACCCCTCTCCCCAATTAATCCTTCCTTTACTTAGGAAAGTGACTGATTCCTTAATCAGCGCATTATATGAAATTTATGTAAATGTGTAACTAATCCGTATTCTGCGGGCATTAGGCTATGTAATAGATATCTGTGAGTAATCTGCGGTTAACCGGTGATTATTCCTTGTTTGTGAGAACGGCACAGCTCAATGTCGAGCGGGAGGGGGGGGGAGATACCAGAACATTGCGGGACTGCACCGTTTCGAGGAAATGAGCTATTACCGCCAATTTCTCACGTATATGTGTTTTAATGGTAAGGTGTGACATATTGACTTACATGAGTTTTTAAAAATTTGTATTTGTGAATCACAATGAATTTAAACATTTTTACATGCAACTGATGTAAATGCCTGAAGGAAAACTTACGATCTAGAAACTTCCTGTCCCTGGAATTAGGAAGGTGTTGGAGCCACTTGGAATCAATTTCAGAAGGATACCGGGTATGGGTGTATTCAAGAGTGAGATAGGTGGTTTGGCCCCAAACTACCTATCTCACTCTTGGTGTATTGTCTAGACTGTAGCCTAAGGTAGCGATCTACCGGAGGACACCGTAATAAAAGGGGGCCCCAATCGGCAATTGCCGTAGAATACAAGATCTTTGAAAATACCGGTAATGTTTAGCTTTTTTTTTAGTACTGGTAACGTTGTTACAGTTTTATTGGCCATGGTAATCCGCAGGGTTCAGACAATTTTTAAATTCCCAATTTCCCTGACATTTCTAGATTTTCCAGGTGCATCCAATGGCAATTTCCAGGTGTTTACAAGATGTTGTTAGGGAAACAGGCAGTACAGCTAACGTTTTTATTAATGTTTGTACGAAAATAGTCCAACATCTCAGAAAACTGCTGTTTAGAGACAAGTCCAGACGGGACTAAATGCATTTTCGTCACAAATATTGGTACTAGCCTAGATTTGGTTTATTAAAGTTATGTCTAAAAATACTTCAAGATATTAAAGCGCAAATTAAAATATTTGCTACTATTTGCTACTAGCCTACAATTTTCTTTCTGATTTGCTAATTCAATGGAACTTACAGATCAGACGCAAAGCCCTTTTCAAATTTCCCTGTCTTTTCCTTTGTTTTTTTTTTTTATTTCTTGTTTTCCCTGAAATTTCCCTGCGATTTTGGCTCTATTTTCATTTTTCCTGAGATTTCCAGGTTCTCCAGGTTTTGTCTGAACCCTGATCCGGTTGGAGGCTACCGTGCAATGTTCCCTCAACAACGTGTGATAAGCTTTTGTGGGTGTATTGTTGCGATACCTTAATCTGTCGTGAGGCAGAACAAGAAAAAAAATCTCCTCACTGTCGAGGAAAGAAACCGCAAGGAGAAGATGTAAAGAAACACCAATCGTAGCAGCCGGGGACACTGCAGTGAAGCCCTGTGTGCTGCCATGCAATGAGCACTGTTCCATGTGGATAGTGTTGTAACAGCTTAGCTGTTAAAGTAGTCGACATGCATTCGGGCGACCCGGGTTCGATTCCGGCCACACGACGACACGTTAATTTTTTTCCGTCTGACTGTCCGTCTACTGGGCTTCACGGTAGTTCCCGGATGCTACGACGGGTGTTTTATAATCATCGCTATCGATTGTTGTGGATCTTCTAGAATGGCAATTCTTTTAACAACAGACGTAGAGGTAGACCGTTATCAAAACGAACGGGAGTAACTAACTCTGATCCCATATTAGGGTGGGCAGGTGAGGGAAGAGGTGTAATATACTAATTCCATTACCACATACTGGCTTTCCACCCTTCCCTCCCTAACGTGGACTCAAGAGTTGGACTCCACCGTTCGTTCTTGTAACGGCCCAGCTCTATACTTTGTTCCACATTATGTTTTCAGAAAACAGACTGTATGACGCCACGTTTGCTTCCAATATGAGTGCAAAAAATCCGTAAACATCCCATTCGTAAACTCTAACAGTAACTTTGTTGAGTCTACAATTGTGATATTCACATGTTTTTGTACTCTTATTGCTAGAAAACGAGCCGTCATCCAGTCAGTTTTCTGAAAACATAATGTGGAACAAGCTATAGCATCTGATTGATCATTGCTGTCGACTACAATGAACTCCATATACTGCTCTTTACAACTACACTAAAGCATTACGTGGGAAATTATACGTCATAATAAGATTAAAAAGAAGGAAGTTCGGTAAAAATTAATTAAAAAAAAAAAGAATGGAAATACAGACAATCAATCTTAAGTCAAAAATTAAAACAATTGTTCAGTATTCAATTTCCGGTGTAAACCATAAATACGGTATCACGTCACAACGCCGCGGGAACAACGCCGTGCGACAATACACCGCGAGCATAAAGCCCTAACCAGACTGGCTGCTCCCGGCTGCACGCTGACGTAGTATGGTGTAAAAAAAGACTTCAATATTCGTCCTTAACGCAACACCAACCACACGTT
>JAHWFP010098280.1:48364-62950 GCA_023313725.1 Lithobius niger | reverse complement strand
TCTTCTGTCTGGAGAGGGCTTAAAGCCCTAACCAGACTGGCTGCTCGCGGCTGTACGCCGATGCAGTATGGTGTAAAAAAGACTTCAATATTGGTCCTTAAACGCATCACCAACTGTACTATTGTAACAATTTTGACCTCGTATGCACGTAGTTACGCATCGCTTCGCACGAAATTTTCTTCTGTCTGGAGAGGGCTTAAGCTTAAGCCCTCTCCAGACAGAAGAAATTTTCGTGCGAAGCGATGCGTTACTACGTGTGTACAAAGTCAATATTGCTGCAATCGTATGGTTAGTGGTACGTTTGAGGACTAATATTGACGTCTTTGATACTCCATCATGCGTAGCCGTGCAGACACGAGCAGCCAGTCTGGTTAGGGCTTAAGCCCTCTCCAGACAGATCATAATTGCGTGCGAAGCTATGCGTTACTACATGCGTACAAGGTCAAAACTGCTGCAATGATACTGTTGCGTTTATTGATGAATTTTGACGTCTTTGGTACACCCCATCGAGCAACGCCATGCAGCCGCGAGCAGCCAGTCTGTTTAGGTAAAAATACCGTTACATGAAACACTTCGTCAGTGTAAACCGCCGCGAGCGTTAACGCCGTACACAATAATGCCACACCACTTCAAGTAATCGCAACGCAGTAATGCCATACCCCCCGGGGGGGGGGGGGGAATGAAATGGTTGCCAAAGCAAACGTTTAGTCAAATTTAACTATTTAAAATAAATAAAATTAGAATAAACAGTGAAGGTTTACAAAACATTAAAGAAAACCGTTTTACTGTTTGTGGTGTTTCTCCCCCTCCGATCGAGCTTTTTTTTTTTTTTTGTTACGTGGTCACATGATCATCCCTTCGCTGCATCCCCTCTTTAGTTTACTTCTGGTTTTGGCAACGGAATTGCTGAGTTGTTTTCAGGATAAGAATTTACTTTGTTTTAAAACCAATATTTGAAGTTTAAATTTACTCCCCCCCCCCTCTTACGTCACTAACTCTCACCTTGATTTTTTTTCACTTTTGCAGAATGTATAGATATATTATAAGATCTAGATTTGGAGTCTATTTCACATCCTTGTCATGTGTATTGCGCAGAGTTGATGTTCAACCTGGACCACTGCACTGAGACTGAGATTGGCACTAATGATCTAGCTGTCGACGCGCCATAAAGCCTCAATCTCTACTTAACAGAGGTTCCATCCTTCTTCCCTTCAACCAGAATACATAAGTTCTTGATTTTGGAGAAAGAAATACCATTAACTGTTTGCGAGGCATAGCCAACAGGTTTTAATTGCTAGCAGCAGTAATTTTATTTCACCCCCACCGTCACGTTGCCAACTGACACGCCCGAGCCTCCTTCCCTTTTTGCCTTCTCCCCACTCCCCCCCTCCCCTCCATTTCCCCCTGGGGTGGGGCTGGGTTGTGTGCCCCTCTGCCAATGGCAGACTTGCCCTTGGGAATAAACGCCCTGGGGCCCTGCATTTTTTAAATTATTGAAATATTTTTCATATTAGCTTTTCTATTGATATTAGTTGTGAAAGGGGGAAAAATACAACGGAAAGGACGTAACTAAAACATTAACATTGTACCCTCGAATCGAATAGATACATTCACAGCACAGATGACAAAACGGTAACAGGACAATTATTCGCCCCAAAGTTCGTCCCCGGACAATTCGTCCCCCATTTTTTTAAATAATAGTTTTGAGTGTGTGTTTTGAGTTTCTTTCAATCATTAAGAAGTACATGATTTGTGCCACTTACACTTTTATCGTCGTAAAAATTAATTATTGGACTACATTTGGCAGTGCCACAACTAAAGGGGTGAAAGGGTGCAGGGCACCGGGGCTCATGATGCAAGGGGGCCCTAAATTCAAAGTGTACTATTGTGTGCGCGGCATATCTTGAGTTCTGGAAGTATTTTATGAGCGGCTACGTCTTCCTGGAGGGAGCGGCTTTAATCGATGGCCGCCATTGTGTTTGTAACCATCTTGGATATCAACAAGGCACTCTGGTGCCAAAAACGTATAATCAATTATCTGTGTTCGTTCTGCGGCGAACTAGAGATAGCCCGCGCACACTTTAGCATAAGTGATTAAATTGTTTGGGCGACGTTAGGCCTGTAGAAACAGGAGCTAATAAATGCACATACGTTCGTACGAGGTGGGAGTCTCCATGCCGTAACCCTATATCGCTTCGTATTTCATCCCTTGTCACTGGTCGTCTAAAAGAGAAGCTGTGGCTTTCGTTTCCCAGAATCAGCCCAGTTGATTCAACATCGCATGAATCTATTTTACCAAAGCAGCGTTAAGGGGTGTAAACTTTCCTTTCCAGCGTTGGGTCAGGAAGCAAAACACGCGATTTCACCCCAGTTGGCCTCGGCTTGAAGTAGCCGTCTGCATCACCGTTTAATCGGGGACGTAAAGGTTCCCTGGTTTAATGCTAGTAGAACGCTGTTGCAAGCGAGCCTGACTTAAAGGGCAATTACATCCATTTTGACATGCATGTTTGACTTTTGGATCACTTACATAATAACTAAACACAAGAATTGCGGTAAAAATACGTTACGTATGTCCGATATAACAATTTAATTACTGCATCACCAAAACACGACACGGAGGTCGCCATGGTTTTGCTGGAACGCGCAGAAATTAATGCCGACAGACGGATCTCTTCGATTTTGACTCGCAGCCAATTGAGATAGCTGTATTGACTGTGAGGAGCTCAAGCGTCTGACGGCCTGAGCTGGTCACTACACTGCCGGCCAGCTAAGGCCGTCAGACGCTTGAGCTCCTCACAGTCAATACAGCTACCTCAAAGTGACATCTGTTGGCATTAATTTCTGAGCGTTCCAGCAAAACAATGGCGATCTCCGTGTCGTGTTTTAGTGATGCAGTAATTAAATTGTTATATCGGACGTATAAGTAACGTATTCTTACCGCAATTCTTGTTTTTAGTTATTGTGCAAGTGATCCAAAAGTCAAACATGCATGTCAAAATGGATGTAATTGCCCTTTAAGCATCCCAAGAGAGGCTCCGGTATAGTTAAAACCTGTGCAGCATATTTTTTAACATGGGTTATTCCAGAAAATAGCTACCACCAGTCGTTCTATAACTGGCCGCATGGGTTCGCGATCCAGACGAGTCAGGGAACACGCAGTAATATTACTATGAAAACATAGGAAACAGGCTTTGGGTCTATTGTAGGCGGAGCGAACGGATCTTCATTTCAAACTTATGTTTGGTTTTTGTTTTAATGACGATACAACATTTGTTAATGCCCCTTAAAAATCTGGGTGCAATACTTAATGGGCCAAGTTGGGCTGTTTGCCTTTTGGTGTGACGTACTGCTGTTCTTTGCTGGCTTTTTCTTATTTTAGCCTTTTTTAAATATAGGCCTATGCTACGTTTCAAATTTACGTTAACAAGCTTTCGTTTGCTCCAGCATTTAGTTTTTGTTTAGTTATTTATATAGCCTCTTTTCACAGCCAACACTAAATATGTGGGCCATCACCGCGAGTAAAAATAAAACAGCACGTTAGACCACCACTGTTTGAGCTGCCACTGGCAATAATTCTTACATTGTTTACAGGAACTGCTGTGCAAAATGTAGTCCGCATATTAAAATATAATAAACAAAAACGTATCGTTAAAACTTAAAAGTAAGGATCTAAAAGTCAAAACCTGTAAGGAACACGGACAAGCTTTGACTTTAAGGGTCTAGGTGTCAAATTTGGCCAGTAAGACGCTACTATGCATTAGACCCTTACTACCCGGTTTTTAACGAACAGCTGTCCGAAATCGTCCTATAAAGACCTATAATGAGATGATCCAATGATAGTGGGGGTGTGGGTTTCCTACTTTGCTTTAGGTTGACATTTTTTTCGGTTTGATAACATGGCAGCTATTCCAAGCAAGACAACGTGCTACAAGCGTAAGTGTGTACACCCATTCTGTCTGAGTTACTAAGTCATTAATAAATAGACATAAAACGCTGGAAATAATATTAAGGAAAATTGGAAATTAGCCAACAGCGAAAATCGTACACTAGCATAACGTAGTTCAGTAAGCCACCTTTATGCACTTACGTTTCATCGGAGTGCAACGGAGAGATTAAGGCGCTATGCAAATGATCTGGGGGAGAACTGAGTGACCGGTTCGAATCCGGGTCATGCCACTCCGATTTAACGTAAGTGCATAAAGGTGGCTTACTGAACTACGTTATTTCTAGTGTATGATTTTCGCGGTTGGCTAATTTCCAATTTTCCGTACTGTCATTAACATGATCACCGGGTAGTAAGGGTCTAATGCTTAGCAGCATCTTACTGGCCAAATTTGACACCTAGACCCTTAAATTCAAAGCTTGTCCGTGTTCCTTACAGCTTTTGACTTTTAGACCCTTACTTTTAACTTTTAACGATACGTTTTTGTTTATTAACCCGTGTTACTTAGAGAATTGTAATAAATAGGTGTGGCGGTGGATGAGGGGTTGGATATGTGTGACACATTTATAATTAATCATAACAAAAACCAAAACTGGTAAAAGGGGCCGCCAAGTTCCGAATGGTTTGGCCCTACAAAGGAGTGATATCAACACACCAAAACATTTGCCAAGTTAATCGCACCGCCTAATAGTTCGAAGGTTAAATGAAAACTAGAACATGTTCAAGTTTTCATTTAACGTTCGAAGTATTATTCGGTGCGATTAAGTTGGCGAATGTTTTGGTGTGTTGATATCACTTCTTTGAAGGGCCGAACCATTCGGAACTTGGCGGCCCCTTTTACCAGTTTTGTTTTTGATATGATATCACTCCTTATTTTTTAATTGTATATTGGCTAAACTCCACTACTGTGCAGATGTGTACTATAAAGTGCCACGTCAACAAGAAATTGGTTTTCAACAATTTGCTACTACCACTTAGTCACACTTAGTCACCTCTTTATGGGTTTTTGGTTTGGTTTTAATTTTGTTGTAATTTGTATTACAATATTTAGTTAGCTTTGGCGTGTTGATATCATTCCTTTGAAGGGCCGAACCACTCTCAACTTAGTGGCCTCTTTACCAGTTTTTGGCTTTGTTTATTTTGCTTTGTTTTTACAGTTGGTTTATTTTTCGTGAATCGGACGTGAATACAAATTCTTTGCAACGTTGTTTAGATTTATCGTGATGCACTAGTGTGTGTCTAGGCACGTACGTCAGTACGTCGTTGGTGTGTGTGTGTGTGTGTGTGTGTGTGTGTATGTGTGTGCGTTAGTGGCAGAGAGGGCAGCATTGTTGTTAGGAATTAAGTTAATTTGTAAGGTAGCGTAGAGCGTGAGGGGTCATGTCCGTGTAAGCTCTCGTATAAATAAATCAAATCAAATCAGTATCCACGTTCTCATTGTCCGAACTTTGGCTGTCCAATGAGAGAGGATGCCGACAATACTAACAATGGTTATAACAATATTTTCGTACATACTCGCCCTCCCATGCCATCCCTGATACGCCCCCAGGCTCCAAACCATAAAAGGTATGCAGTTCGTATTGTACTGCACCCATTCGTCCAATTTCATAGGTGGAAACCTCCCCGTTATCTCGGTATCGATGAATAATCACCCTATGGGATTTAACATGGGGATGAGCGAATTAGCTAGCCTACTAGCTAGCTAGTAGTTAGCTAGCACATTTACAACGTTATTGAGGGTCAGATTTTGCATTGAAAGCAGCTTAGCTGGCATTCCTACACGAGTTAATTTTTGTCAGGTGGGTCATTGCTCTCGATTTCAACATAATTTAAGCTTTTGTACCGCATTATTATTTTTCCCCAAGTACCTGAAATGTGCCCAACTATGCTTCAAGATCTAGACACACTAGTTTGTCGCGCCAAGTTACGCAACAGTCATCAACAAACATCATATCAGTTCAATTGTCGAGGTTGTAAACCATTGTAGCGCGGCGCCATAGCGTCAGTGTCCTATATCTTGAAGCATAGTTGGGCACATTTCAGGTACTTGGGGAAAAATAATAATGCGGTACAAAAGCTTAAATTGTGTTGAAATCGAGAGCAATGACCCACCTGACAAAAATTAACTCGTGTAGGAATGCCAGCTAAGCTGCTTTCAATGCAAAATCTGACCCTCAATAACGTTGTACATAACTAACTAACGTTGTTGCCCAACTTGGCGCGACACACTAGAGTGTGTCTAGATCTATATTGATACGTTAGGGGAAACAATGTCAGATCTCATCTGGAGGCTGCCTCCAGTTCTAAACACGAAATTTGAAGTTTGTATTTGATGGTCATTTGTCGGCTTTTAGGTTCAACAAGCAGCCATTCAGAAAAATGTCGAAGCTTTGTTTTTATTATTTGTTCGTGGTTTCTAACTTCTGCTTGGTAAAAAAATTGGGAGAATAAAAAATGGGGGTCGAATTGTCCGGGGACAAACTTTGGGACCCATTGTCAGGGGACGAAATGAACGGGGACGAACTTTGTGGGACGAATTGTCCGGGTACGAAATGTCCGCGATTCGACGAAACATTCGTCCAAGCCGAAACTATCACTTCTTTGGTTAACTTTGCCGTTCTAACTTGTTAGTACATTTTTTTTTAATAGCGTAATGATGAACCAAAAAAACCTATCATTTTCTGAAATTATTTTGCTTGGGTTGTTTTTCAAGTTAAGGTGCTGTGCTGTCTATCGTTAAGTTAATAAGGCAGAGTCCAAAAAGTTGAACGTTTAACATTTTATACGGAAGCCTCATTTTGCAAGATAAACACTCAACGAGAATCAAATACATATGCAAACCTATTTACGTTGCCTTTTGGACTTATACGTCAGACTGCCTGAGCGGGGTATCGAATCCACGACCTTTGAAACCAAAGGCCGAAGTCCTACCACTGAGCCATACTTCCACGGCCAAAATGAAACGTCCGTAGGTAGCATTTAACACGTGCATATACACGTATAAACATACACTATCCATTCGCCATAGTGTATGTTTATTTGCCACGCTTATTTGCCGCGCCATACTCCAAGTGAAACAAATGGTACAGTTAAACGTGATATAAGAAGTTTGTAGGAGGTTTGCATTCTTGTTGAGCCTTTGGTTTTTCCGTCTTTAATCCTTACTTCACGTTTAAGTGTTCCATTCGTTTCACTTGGAGTGTGGCGCGGCAAGTAAGCGTCCCTCCAGTGGCGAATGGATAGTGTATGTTTACATGTGTATATATATGCACGTGTTAAATGCTACCTATGGACGTTTCATTTTGGCCGTGTTAGTATGGCTCAGCTCTAGGACCTCGGCTATGGTTTCAAAGGACTTGGGTTCGATTCCCGCTCAGGTACTCTGACATATAAGTCCAAAAGGCAACGAAAATAGGTTTGCATCTGTATTTATTTATTTTGGACGAAGTGTCAGGCACATTTTCCTTGCTTCCCATCCATACAATTGCACACATTAGGGTTCGCTCATTTGCAATGAAATCGTACAAAAGAACGGGTCACCATATCAGCGCCGATAGCCAAATACAAGGTGTTTAAAAAAAAACGCTATACATCGAATTCGAATTTTTCTAAGTCCAACAACCATTCCACGTCACTATAACCCTTATCCCTGACCTCAGTAAAGAAATCAAGAATGTTAATCCTGACCTCAGGAAAGAAAGCGCTTATTTGCATTTCAAATGAGAACGCAAAAAGTAAAAAAAAGCATGTGACGGCCGTGTCAGTATGGCTCAGCGGTAGGGCCTTGGCCGTTGATTTCAAAGGTCCCGGGTTCGATTCCCCGCTGAGGCAGTCTGACATATAAGTCCAAAAGGCAACGTAAATAGGTTTGCATCTGTATTTATTAAAAGCTAAATTGTATTTAATTAAAACGTGTTTGTGTTTTGTAAAAAATTGCTTCAAGAGGTCATACCATTTTAGTTTGTGGAGGGTGAAGTGTGTGATAGGCGGACGAGTCCTTTCGCTCAATCTTTGTGGAGATAGGGGGTGGGAGTTAGACCAGTCGGGTGGCAAGCTTGTAGCTTGCTTGTGTTTATCGAGTTTGGAGCGAATAATTCGATATGTGACACAGCAGGGATAAAGTGACATTGCTGGGACATTCTTTGAAGGTATGTAATTCATTTTGTGCGTTTGTAGTTTGAGAATTTGTTTAAAAATACGGTAATAGGGAATCGGTATGAATGAAGATCATTCCATTTTAGTTTGTGGAGGGAGATGGGGGAATTAACGCGGAGTGAATAAGCTTAGATATGGGTGGTTTGTTAGCCTGTGATATGGGCCAGACACTTGAGGGTTTGCAGGCATAGGATTTCTTTCCTTTTAAGTAATTAGTTTCGTACGTTTTTATTGTGCTAAGTTTTTTTTTCACGCTGTATTTGGTTGTTCGTGTGTGCGTTCCTGGTCACGTGATCCGGAAGTGTCAAAAGTGTGGGATATCGGCAGAAGTGTGGGTTATCGGCAAAAGTGTGGGGTAACTTGATAACCCACACTTTTTGTGATGACGTACACTTCCGGTATTGGTTAACGGGATTTAACCTACGGAAATTTAGCGTGGCGTTTCAGTAGCGTGACGTCACAGCCGTGGTATAAAAGCTTTTACAGTATTTGGATTCCAAATAAAAACGCATGTGGCAACCCTGGACGATGCGGAGAAGCCACTTGTACGGCGGCAGTACAACGTAGTTTCTGCGGCCTCTTATCCCTTATACCCTGTAGAAATCGAATCGCCCAACTTACGTACTGAATTAACAACTATTCACATATAATCGCCACGCAACTCGCTGCAAAAAAGGCCTAGTAACGTTATCCGACAGGAGTTCCCAGTCTACAGTACTGTATTACTGTAATAGGCTGAGTTTAATTACCGATTTAGTACTTTGGTTAATGCTGCATGTTGCCCTTCAGCTACTGTACTGCCGTTGCACGCAAAGTTGTGAGTCATGTGACCTGATGTACCCAGTGCATGCACTATATTATTGTGTGATGTGTAGTATACTGTAGTACTGGTTGGTCTGTACACTCGGACGTGACAGTAGTTAGGTGCATACAACTGGATACGTATCATTCGATACAGTTTGTTCTTTTTTTATTTGCTTCGTTCGATATACCACTCGTTCTTTTTGTATTTCATAACGACATGCCACGCATGAACCTACACTAACGTATCAATATTATTAAATGGTATTACCAAAACGATACGATATCAGACGTTTTGATGATGTGGCAGGCTACGTATCTTCAGCCACCTCCATGCCGGTCTACAGTGGCACATTTGGTGGAGAAATTTGAAACCACAGGTTCTGTTGAAAATCAACATAAGGGTCATTCTGGCCGTAAACGAACGGCACGAACGATTGAAAATGCCGCCGAGATCCACCAGGTGTTGCTTGATGAACCAACGACGTCCCAGCGTCAGTTGGAACGGCAAACGGGTGTGTCACTGCCTTCAGTTAATAGGCTGATTATTGATTAAGGACGTATGCTTGAAGGTGTACCGTCCACGGCGTACCTACGCCTTAAACAAAGATGATACCGATCGACGCATTCAGTTCTGCGAGGAATTCCTAGATATCCTTGCAGATGATCCACAGAACGTGGAACGGATGTTATTCCGATGAAGCCAAGTTTCATCTGAATGGCAGAGTTAATCGTCACAACTGCATATTTTATATTGATGACAACCCACACGTTACTATGGCGGCATTCACGCCGTCACCTGGCATCAATGTTTGGGGAGGTATATGGGCTGGGGGGGGGGGGGGGAATCATTGGATCATTCTTCCTTGATGGAACAATCAACGGTGCAGCATATCGTCAGCTGCTAGAAGACAGGATTCTGCCAGCTGTGCGGGAAAAGTGTCCCGCATATATTGTTATCCATCAAGATGGTACATCATCGCACTATGCAACACAGGTGCGAGACTTTCTTGATGACCAATTTCCAAACAGCTGGATTGGTAGAAGAGGCGCGATGGAATGGCCCGCGCGTTCGTGCGATCTGACGCCTATGGACTTTAGTGTGTGGGGTTGGTGCACATCATATCAAAAACCAAAACTGGTAAAAGGGGCCGCCAAGTTCCGAATGGTTCGGCCCTTCAAAGGAGTGATATCAACACACCAAAACATTCGTCAAGTTAATCGCACCGCTTAATAATTCGAAGGTTAAATGAAAACTAGAACATTGCTACTTTCGGTAGCAATATTCAAGTTTTCATTTAACGTCCGAAGTATTATTCGGTGCGCAGGTTCAGGTTTTGGTGTGCAGGTTCTCATTACTGCTGCATTTGAGACATTTACTCCTGACTTATGCAGGAGTATAAGCTTAGGTGTGGAAAGCAGATGTGGTGAGTGTATTGTTGCTGGAGGAGGACAGTTCGAGCACCTTCGTTCGTGATTCAATCACCTGAATCATCTTTCTTTGTCTTTAAACCTTAATGATGGACTTAATTTACGTTATAACTGGTTTGAAACAAAATGTCAAACATCAGCCTTCTAGAGGTTAGCCTATCTGGTCCGGCAATGGGACGGTGGACCCTGTCAAAAGCCTCCCCCCCCCCCCCGAGTTCCACATGCGCGTTTTCTTTTGCTTTATTATTATTTGAAATCTAGGAATTCCTCACAGAACTGAATGTGTCGATCGGAATCATCTTCGTTTAAGGCGTGGATACGTTGCTTTTGCGAATTGTTATTTGAAATCCAAATACTGTAAATGCATTTATTTAAGCTATTTTATTTGAAGGCCAAATAAATGCTTTCTTGTTTCTTTCTATTTGAAATTAAAAAAATAAACCCACATATTGTTTGTTTTGGTCTCCCCCCCTCTCACCAACCAGGGTTGCCACATGCGTTTTTTTCCTTGTGCGTTTTTATTTGGAATCCAAATACTGTAAAAGCCTTTATTTTAGCTATTTTGCTTGATGGCCTAATAAATGGTTTTTCTTCTTACTTGAAATCTAATTATGGGCTTTTATTGTTTGTTTTGGTCCCCCCGCCCCCTTCCATCAACCAGGGTTGTCCCACGATTTTGTTACCTTTTGCGTTCTTATTTGAAAAGCAAATAAAAGCTTTCTTTCCTGAGGCCAGGATTAACTTTCTTGATTTCTTTACTGAGGTCAGGGTTATGGGTTATAGCGACTGGCAATGGTTGTTGGACGTGTAGCATTTTTGTTGAAACACCCTGTACTTTAAAGCCACAACCTACCCTCCCCCACCTCCAAAAAAGTACTTATTAGTTTACATAATTTCTACATTTTTAAACGGACCGAAATTCACCTCCCGGCCGGCGGGGGCCGGCCGTCCCCCCCAGCCGGTGCCTTTTTTTAAACTGTCGGACAGATGCAAAAAAAACTAAACCCTGTTCGACCCTTCCCCCTCCCTCCACTTCGCCCCACTAAACTGTGCTGCGGATAACTTTTGTCATACTAGAAAATTCATTCACATTAATGTCACGTTCTTCCGAATGTGACATTGTGTTCTGTTCCCCGCTTACAATCTTGTAAACATTACAAGATTGGTAATGGTGGGGGGCGGGGGAGGGCATTGGCGCTTGACACCAAGGCGTTTTAAGAAATATTGACTTCCTTATGGACCACTAATGACACGAGTTCGTTCTCTTGGTGCTGCGAATTTTTTTAGAGCATTTTCTAGACATTTCTAATATTTTATGATATTCACAGGGACGACGCTAAGGGGGGGGGGGGGGGGGGGGCCCCCCCCCCCCCCCCCCCACCATCAGATTAAAATCAAAACGTATTAACGAAAAAAATTCCGGTTACTTAAAAAAACTATTACAAACAAAAATGTCAAGTGTGCCGCAAAAAAAGGGTTATATGATTGAAGTTTCGTTGTACTTGTTAAAATGTACACGGATAAAAATTGATAATTTTTAATTGAAATAATCAAATGCACAATTCAGAAAATTGCATCTGTTTAAGTGTTGTTGTGCTTTACGTAACGTATATGATTGGTAAAGCACAACAGCACTTAAACAGATGCAATTTTCTGAATTGTGCAATTGATTATTTCAATTAAAAATCACCAATTTTTATCCGTGTACATTTTAACAAATAAAATGAAACTTTAATCATATAACCCCTTTTTTTACGGCACACTTGACGTTTTTGTTTGTAATCCGTGTACGTTTTTTACGGCTATGGTGTCGCGCTATAAAGGTTTATGCATGCAGTCGATTGTTGCATGCACGAAGAATGGATCTGGAGTTTGCCGAGTGGCATTGTTCCCTAAATACAATGGTTAAAACAATGTAAAACAATCAAAATGATCGTTTAGGGTCCCGTAACTCCGGAATGGCTGGACCAATCGAAAAAATGGTCCCTGTAAGGTTGAAGCCCAGGGAAATTTCTGGCTCAGATCATGTTTCAGATTTTAGGTAGGTGCAGTAGTTTTTTCTGAAACCGTGTCAGCCAAGAAGAAGAAGAACAAGAACCAGAACAACAACAACAACAACAACAACAAGTGAACAGTTTTCAAATTTACTCTTGCACAGAATTGCATAAAAGTTGGTGTAAAGTTGGGAAAAGTTGCTATCTACTATCTGGCCAAGTTTGGTCGAAATATTGAATAGAAACGGAGAAATTAATAGTTTCAATTTTGCTGGAGAGAGGACTTCAATCATATATATACACGGTATGATGTTAGTTTCTTTCACAGCGACAGGACGGACTTAAGGTCACATCAATGAAGCCTAGTTGTTACTGTGAGAGTTGTAAAATCACCTTTTTTTCAACTGTATTTAAAACTATTCCAAAAAAATTATGTAAAAAACAGTTAAGAACGTTGGGTGTGAGAAAGAATTGCAAGATTGTTATTTTTACTTTTACTCATTTTTGTGGGGGGGGGGGGGCGCAAAAGTAGAATTGTTCGGTTCGCCCCCCGGCTAAAATTGCTGCCCTACTGTCGCCTCCCCAGTAAAGTGATTCTAGCGTCGTCCCTGGATATTCATGACACAAAACAAAATTTTACGACATTTCGATAAAATCAAAGAATTTTGTGACGTGTGGGAACTCTGTGTGGCATCAACGCTCGCAGCGTTTTCACTAAATAGCATTTTTACTTGCGGCTTTATTCCCGCGCATAATGTCGCACGGTGTTATTCCCGGCGTGGAACCATAGGCCTAAATATATAATGCGCACCCTTTTTGTTCAGGAAAAAAAATCACTAAATAGACCTAGTTTTAAAACAAACAAAAAATAAGGTTCTAGGTCATCAAACCGGTTGTAATGGAATTGTTTATTTCCATTTTACTTTAGATTTATTCGGACACCCTCTCCCCCTTGTCATCCTGGACGTTTAGCGACACTTCCTGACATCTGAGTAAATCATCTGTACAATGAGAGTATTCGAATTTTTCTTGCATAATAATTAATAAAGGTACGGCAGTAGGCAATAGCATAACACTGCGACGTCAAATTTCAGAACTCCACCCTCCCCCCAACCCCACGTTTCGCAATCCCCCAGGACTGATTCCTGATTCTTCCCCCCACCCAACTAACTCCCCCCATCTTTCCCCACTCGGAGCGTGATTTACTTTTTTGAATAGATATCACTTACCGATCATCAAAATTGTGGCGTATGGCGTTTTAATGTGATCATATTTAACGTCACACGTTTCTCCTGACTTCAGTTTTCCCCGGACAGCTTCAACTGGGACAACATCCCATCTGGGAGGAACCTCGATCCAAGTTCTGATGAGTGCATGCGTAGCAACTTCTTTTGCAGGCTTCGACGTCATTGTAAAGTTGGAGAGTCGCAATTTCAGTCCTGTAATTTAGGCAGCTAAAGTGTCCGACAATGGGGTAGGGGGATACCGGTACCCCCAAAATGGACTGTCCACGTTTGAAATAGATTGATCCACATTCCAAATGCCTTAAGGCCTTTTTCCTGACCCTTCCTTCAGCGGAAGAAATGAGAATCCGTATAAGCAGCTTATGAGAAAGGAGAATCCACAAACCTTTCTGATTTAATTGTGTTCTCGCCACATTCCTTTGCATTTTAAAGACGCGATGCCTCTTCGACAATGCCGATGTTTCCTCGATCCACTAGAAAATAAACGACAGGGTCTAAAAAGGACTGTCGATTCGCAAAGAGAGTAAAGAATTCGCCAACAAAACGAATGACAAGTTAACAACTTTATTGAAATTATGGCCGCTAACTTTATCGAAACCACCCTGATTTAAAATTGTCAAGGTGCTGGTGAATCGGTGAGGAATACCCTCCTCACTGGCGTACGCAGGAATTTTGTGTCTATCACGGGGGGAGGGGGGGGGGTACAATTCATGAAGGGGGCGCCCTGTGCTACAAAAAAAATTGACTAACCAGCTAGGGGGTCTGAAGAAGCCCTGTAAGCTCCCCAGCGGGGTCCGTTAACACATTTATTTAGAGCACTTTTTGGGGCCATGGAGTAACTTTCAGCAACTTTTATATATATTTTTTTTTTTGGGGGGGGGGGAAGCGTTGCTGAATATGTTAAAAAGTTGCTAAAATTTCAGCAGCACTTTTTCCCCCGAATTTTGAGATTATAAATTTGGGCCTACAAAACGACAAGTTTGGCCTGTTACATGGGTGCACCAGAGTTTCATTGGGG
>JAHWFP010098280.1:32715-48264 GCA_023313725.1 Lithobius niger | reverse complement strand
GGGGGGGGGAGTTTAAATAAATACAGCATCTATCAGAACATCTTAAATAAAAAAAATAATAAAAAACTGGAGTACATTCATGACGAACAACCGGAATAACATAATTTTTTTTTAAATGTAAATATATACTTCAAAATGTTGCAAACCACACATTTTTCGTGTACATTTCAAGCAATAAGTACAAAAAAAAAAAAAAAAAACCCTTTAACAGGCACATTACCACAGCAAAAAGTAGAGGCTTAAGCATAAAAAACGTAAGGACTTTCAGGACTCTTGCGAAGACAAGCAAAGGATACGGCATTATATTTTTCCCGGGACCGGAAAAAAAATCCCCGAAAAATAAATCCCGGTAAAATAGTCCCCGGAAAAAGATCCCGCGGAAAAATAATCCCCTGGAAAGAAATCCCCTTAATAAAAATCCCCTGGAAAAAAAATCCCAGCAAAATAGTTCCCGGAAAATAAATCCCCAAATTAAAAAAAATCCAAAATTTTTAGCAATTCTACTTATTAAAGAGGCATTCCTACTTGAAAGAAAATGGGACTCATTCTTATATTAACAGGAATATTTGGTAAAATAAGATTTTGGTGATGTTAAATCCTGTGGCTTGGAGCCACAGGAACTGAAATTTGTGGCTCTCAGACGGCCTTGTGCAAACGGTGGAATACAAAGCTAAAGTCATAAAATGGCTACGCCAAAGTTGATAGTTTCTTTTTGACGTTCCTCTTTTTAACCTTCAGACGTGAGTTAGTTAAATTTTAGAACAAACACAGTTTGCACGTACTTCAGCATTTTCATCAAGACTTGCGCTACTATGTACAATACCCACATTCGTTGATGATTTTGATTTTTTTTTTATATTACATTTTAATTCTCAGATCTTGTCAAAGCATTGTCTTATTAAACCCTCGTGATTTTTTTCTGGGGATTTTTTTTCCACGGGACCTTTATTCCAGGGATTTTTTTTCCAGGGATTTTTTTTCCGGGACTCATTTTTTCCTTATATTTAAAGTTATTGTCTGGTGGCTTGGATCATGGTTGCAGGCAAACCCTTCCATAATGGTTGGAAACTGGACAAGAATGTTTTTAGCCCATACGGGTTTGCGGAATCATTCATTGATGGACAAAATCAACTCGTACACCAACCGTACTAGTATTCACGGCTTTTAGTTGTAGTTGACAAACACACACAAACACGTTTGACGTATTCTGACTCAAATGAAGAGTATTAAGTTCGTTTGGTTAAGAATTAACGTCGCACTAAAGATTTTGTGCTGCTAAGAGGCCATTTGTGAAAACCTATCACGACGTCATCTTCACACTCAGGAGGGAGGTCCGGGAAAATGAAAAGGTCCGAGGAATGGAGGTCTGGGGAAAAAGAAGATCCGAGGACAAAAACGTCCTGGAAAAAGATTAGGGGGAAAAAAAAGACACAAAATTAAAGAGCGAAACAAAATCGGTTAAGTGGAAAATCGCATAATTGGAAGAATGTATACAATATAACAGAAAATTGTCCAACACGAAATTCGTATAATGGAAAATCGTCTAACATCCCTGCCTCGCTTGCGCTATCGCGCTCGCTGCGGCTACACATACAACATCAGAAACCGCAGCTGTGTTACTGTCCAGTTAGACGATTGTTCTTTGTACGATTATCCATTCTACGATATTCCGTTTAGATGATTTGCCAGATTTTTTATTTAGGCAGATATTAGAAAATTACCTCTAATAACAATTTTCCAGTTAAATTTTCGTTCGACGCCCCCAAATAATACTTTGAAGTTTCTGCTGTTGTAATTAGACTGTATAGTTGCAGCGAGAGCTGTAGCACGAACGAGACAGGGATATTGCGTAGCTATATCATGGGTATTTTTCCTGGAGTATTTTTTCCTTAGACCTCTTGCCCGGACCTTCACTCGTCGGACCTTATTCCTCGGATTTTACTACGTGGTTTTTTTCCCCCTCCGTTTACCTTTTTTCCCTCGGATCCTTTCCTCCTAAATTCTTTTAAATTGTTTTCATGCCACTGAACTAGTGTTGGAGGGAATTGGGTTGCGTAGAGGGCCAGATTGGTTAAAATGATTCAGTCCAGATTGAGTGGTTCATTTGTCTGAGATGGTTTATTACAAGTGCTCGCCTGTCTTGGCTCGTTTACGCAACGGCAGTTTTCTCGCTCACTAGCTTTTACCTGATCAATGCTAATTCTGATGGCTGCTTCTCGCCTTTACCGGAGTATGCGGCTTTCAAGTTGTCTATACGTATTAGTAACCATAGCAACGACGCAGACGCAAATCTTCTCCTGGTGCCTCGTGACACGGCGTACGATGCTTGCAACATTTGACAACAAGAAAACAATTTTTACTGCAGTACAAGACGACAAACTGTTTTTTTGTATGCCGGCATTCGATGGTTTGTCTTCGATTCGATAGCTACGAAATGGACGCCATGTTTGATTTTGAATTCTCGTTGCGAGAGGCTATTTATTCTACCGATGTTTGATCATTGCTAGAAGCTGTACTTTGAGGAGAAAAGCAAATTTTGAAAATAGCATGAAATGACAACAATCTTGTAGCAATGTTTAAAATCACTGTAGCACTTTGTTCTTTATCGGGTTGTTATTTATAATACATACAATTTGTTATCTCTTACCCTCGCTATTACCGCATTCGTTTAGCAGCAACGCGAAACTAAGCATAAATAAATAACAGTTGACTAGCAAATAGCATTCGGCGAGCGAGAATGAGTTGTTGTTTAAACGCGCCCTTAAACACTTTGCTGGGCGACGTAAGCGATAAAGCTGAAATAAATTCTGAAATTAGGGAATCTAGGTAAAAAATACCCCTGGAAAAAATACCCCCAGAAATAATACCCTTGGAAAAAAAAATCCCCTGGAAAAAATACCCCCGGAAAAAATACCCCCAGGATACATACAGTCAAAAATTTTTTTTAAATGTGAATTAAAGTAGACTGAAATCAGTGGCGGATTCAAGGCAAGGCCTCAATGCCCCTCCTTTTCTCTATAAAATTCTGAGAAACTTTTTATTTTGGTGTTCTTTGTTGTGTTTTATGGGTGCACGGAAAAAAAAAGCCTCGGACAAAAAAGGTTAATAAAAAAAAACCGGGGAAGTGGTGAGGAGAAAAATTTGTACTCGGTAAGTGAAAATTCGTGAAATCACGAAGTTTCCACCAAAACTGAAATAGAAGGGGGGGGGGACGTCGAGAATCATAAATTATCTACAAATTCCGTAACTGGGGAAGAAGGGGGTGAAATATTGAATTTGATCGACTATACACATTAAAAAAAAGATTCGGGAAAACATAATATTCCTCCACCACCTTCTATTTCAGTTTTGGTGGAAACATCGTGATTTCACGAATTTTACCTTACCGAGGGCAACTTTTTCTCCTCACCACTTCCCCGGTTTTTTTTTTCATCAACTTTTTTTCCGTTTACCCATAAAACACAATAAAGAAGAGCAAAATAAAAAGGTTCTCAGAATTTTATGGAAGAAAAGGAGGGGCATTGAGGCTTGCATCACAAACCTTTTGCCTTGAATCCACCACTGAATTCAGTCTACTTTAATACTGTTTTCACACGTAATAATTCGTCGCGGGTTAGCCCTGGCCAACCCGGGCTGGAGCCAGCCCTGGCCATCCCTCATGCCAAGCTCCGGGCGCGCTTTGATTTCACACGTAATAAATGCTTGAGAACCGACCCGCGCTCGCTTAGGAAGACCATCTGTCGGCAAGTCGGTAAGAGCAATGAGTTGGCTTCACTTCTCATATTACGTGTTTTCAGGAGAAGCTCAAAATTAATGTCAAACTGACGTCGCTAAATTTGTTTTATAAAAAAATAGCCAAGAATTGGAAAAAAAAATACGAAGATTACTACACCGCCTTCTCCATGAATATAGGGAGAAAAAACAGCCACGGGAAAGAAAATTACTAAAGTCGTTTCTTGAGGAACCCCCCACCCTGCCCGGTGAAATTCGAGCCAAGACAATTAAGCTAATCTCCTACCCCTATACATAAAAACATAAAAAAAAAAATAACCAACCCATTTTATTTGTGTCTTTAAGTCCCCTCCCCCTCCCGGCTGTTTTCCTCAGATTTTTTTCTTTCGTTTTTTCTCCGTGTTTTTTTTTTTAACTCTGATTTGTACTACGGTCAATAGGCTATAAACCCATTTTAAAAAAATAAAAAAATTTGTGATCTTTGTAACACCTTTCCGTTAGTTCGGTAAATACTAATCTACCAGCTGGTTCCCGATTTTCTTTCTGCTGTAATAAATGCAGGCTAATGTTTTTATTTCAATACAAGTGTGAAACCCATTTCTGTTGCCCTTTAGAAGTATTGTCAAAACTGATGTTCTTTGGATTTGGACGTTAAATCTTGGCGGTGCGGTTCCGCGATTGTAGTGTCGATCTATAAACATAGGAAAAGATTGACGGTTCGAGTTCTTGGTTGGGACAGTCGAACGTTAAGAACAGAAAAATGGATATGGTTCGTGTCACTTTTATTTCGACATATAATTTTCTCTTTATTTTATAAAAGATGTCTTCATTCTGGAACAGTTTGTTATTATGACAACATAACTCCGCACTCTCTGAAACGTGGCTCTTTGATCTAGGTTAGTATTTTATTTTATTATGCTCAAAATAAAAAAAAAATAAAAAAAACTACCGTTAATTTATAATCTTTATTTTTCCTTGTAGTGCAATTTTTTCTTTGGATACACTCAAACAAATACTTTTAATGGCGCAAAATTTGCAAAGTAAATAAAACTGGAAAAATTATATCATTTAGGGAAAAACACTGCCAGTTATTCCAAACGCTGAGAATTTATCAGTGTGATGCATCATGACCCTTTTCAATCCGTGCAATAGCCACTATTTAATTTACGATTGTCACATAACTATTTCTTTTTTAGTGTTTACAGTTTTGTTTGTTGATATGTAGGCTAGTGGGCTGCACTGCAAAGCTACGAGCGCGGGAGGGCTCGCTTCGGATTTCGCACGTTAAAAATAAGGCGCGCTGGCCAGGGCTGGCCTCGGCTGGAAAGGCGGGCCACGCGGGCGCGCGTCAGCCCTGGCCAGCTCGATTTAGCCCAGAAAACATTATTACGTGTGAAATCCTCCGTCACGGGTCAGCCAGGGCTTGCACCCAAACATTATAACGTGTGAAATCAGAATAATTCACATTTAAATATTTTTGACCATATTTATCCTGGGGGTATTTTTGCCAGGGGTATTTTTTCCGGGGGTATTTTTTCCGGGGGTATTTTTTCCAAAGGGTATTTTTGCCGGGGGTATTTTTTCCGGGGGTATTTTTTCGGGGGATATTTTTACCTACCACCGAAATGAGGTTAGGTTTGAATCGAAGGGGGAAATTAAGCTGGGCCAGACTGCAAGTTCTCCCGTGGGGGGGTATTGTTGAACGTAGCTGATGTTGGGGCAGGAATGGGGGGGGGGTGATTATGGGTAGAAGCAAAGATTAAACGGTGCACTGGGAAAAAAAGCTTCAGAAAAAAAGCCACGGAAAAAAACCGTGGAAAAAAGCCGACAGGGAAAAATCGCAAGACAATTCTGGTGCATAATCGCCATAAAATACTGTCTAACTTAGTTACGTGTGCAATGTGCATTTATCACTCATTAGGTAATTGCTACTCGATCAAGGTTAACTTAAACACCTTTGAAATCGTTTAAAGCAAATCTCGTAGTTTCCTCCCAAACTCTTTTACTGGGGAAGAGGTCGTGAGAATGGGTCACCCTCAATAAGAGAAAATCCCGGCGAAGTTTCCACCAAAAGTGAAATAGAAGGGGGGGAGGGGGGAGGGGGAGCGTCGGGAATCGTAAACTTTCTACAAATTCCGTAACTGGGGAGTGAAGTATTGAATTTGATCGATTATGGATAATTAAAAGAAAATTCGGGAAAACACAAGTTTACTCAAAGTTCGTTTAATTTTTTTTTGAGAGCTATTCAATACTTCCCATCAACTTTAGTACTTTTTTTCCGGAGCGTGTTGTTCTCTTCCCCCCGCCCCACCCTTCCCACACCACCCAAAAAAAAAACCAGGTATGTGTATAAAAATGAGTTATGGCACGAGCGAATAAATCGTAGGCAATAAGTGAAGCTTGCCGTTATGTAATTACTTACTGGTCTTGGTCAGAACAAGAACAACTGCGATTAGTCTTGCTTATTAGCATGCCAGACGTGCTGGTAGTATTTCCAGCTAAGGTCATTGTCCATTGTTACGCACACATATTTAAAGGTAGTATTTTTGTAGTTTCCACCAGATTTGTTTCGCGTTTTTTTCCTATCAGCTTTTTTCCCCGCGACTTTTTTTTTCCGTCGGCTTTTTTATCCATCAGCTTTTTTTCCGGGGCCCTTTTTTCCATTTTTATTTTCCATCGGCTAACTTTTCCATCAGCTTTTTTCCCCGGGGCTTTTATTTCCGAGGCTTTTTTATCCACCAGCTTTTTTTCCGGGGCCCTTTTTTCCATTTTTATTTTCCATCGGCTAACTTTTCCATCAGCTTTTTTTTCCGGGGCTATTATTTCCGAGGCTTTTTTATCCATCAGCTTTTTTTCCGGTACCTTTTTTCCATTTTTATTTTCCATCGGCTAACTTTTCCATCAGCTTTTTTCCCCGGGGCTTTTATTTCCGAGGCTTTTTTTTTCCCAGGTTCGATTGAACGACTAGAGAGAAGATGGTCCGGTATGAGTTGTGAACGGTTTGCTTCTCGAATACACTCTATTTGTATCGTGGTGTGACGTCATATTACCCATTTCCGCCAAAGTAGCCCGAACAACCAATCAGAGTGCAGCAAGGAAGCACATCTGAAATACGTAACTAAAGGATTTGCACTCAATGGAGTTTTACAAAATAAAAGCTCTCTGTTTACAGTTTTTTAGCTTGCATACTTCAGGTTATCTTGAGGCGCAGCTGGAGTGAATACGTCTGCATATCGTTGTAAAGGGCGCTACAGTGTGTCAAGCTTTACGCCTGTTGCAAGCATATTGCTTTGTATTGGTTGCTTCGTTAACGATCATTTTGATTGTTTTACATTGTTTTAACCATTGTACTAGGGAACAATGCCACTCAGCAAAATCCAGATCCATTCTTCGTGCACGTGTTATGTCTTTGCTAAAAAGTTGATTAATGAAGGGCAAAATGAAAGAATCCGGGGGGTACGACTATGGGTCATGGCCTCAAATAAAATTACCGTGAAAGAATCCGTGTTTCAGCTAAACGCATATAGATTTAAATCAAAATAAACTACGTTGTTAATTTCGAGGTCTCGAAATTGGCAGCTAGATACGATAGAATGGCGTATTTATTTCGTAAATGCAGGCTTTCAGAGCTGAGTTGAATTGTTTAAAAGTGGCCAGCAACAATCAATAGCATGCATAACCCTTTGTTGTGCGACGCCATAGACGTAAAAAAGGTACACGGATTACAAACAAAAACGTTAAGTGTGCCGTAAAAAACGGGGTTATATGATTGCAGTTACACTTCACTTATTAAAAGGTACACGGCTAAAACTTGACGAGTTTTAATTGAAATAATCAAATGTTCAGTTGAGAAAATTGCATCTGTTTAAGTGCTGTTGTGCTTTACCAATCATTTATTTAAAACGTAAAGCACAACAGCACTTAAACATTTACAATTTTCTCAACTGTACATTTGATTATTTCAATTAAAAATCATCAGTTTTTATCCGTGTACCTTTTAACAAGTAAAGTGTCAATAATATAACCCCTTTTTTTTACGGCACACTTGACGTTTTTGTTTGTAATCATATGGTTTGACATTTTAGTAATCATGATCACGGCCGGTAGGCAGTGCTTATTAGAGTTCGTGTTGCACGAGAATTTTCAAAAAATGTACGCCGGAGCAGCCCCACTGGGAGGAGCAGCTACAGAATGCTATGCAGCAACACTACTAACAATGGGGCAAAAATAGGCGAGACGCATACATTAAACATTTCAAACACAAACATTTCGCCGACGTAACGAACTATAATTTGAACTCCAATTCTAGGGAACAAGAACTGTTTTTACTCGGTGGTAATATCAGAAAATGAACGCAGTTTGTGTTTGAAATGTTTAATGTTTGTGCGCGTACGTATGTTTGTGTGCGCATAATTTGGGTATATACAGGTTTATGTATATATATACATAAACCTGTAAATACCCAAATTATGCGCAAATTATATATATATATATGTGTGTGTGTAATATATATATATATATATGTGTGTGTAATATATATATATATAAAAAATATACATAATTTTTTTTTTGTGTGTGTGTGAAATATCCAACCGCTTTGCTTGTTTGAGTACTGATGTGTACATGTCTACGTGTGCATGAAGGCTGGCTTGCCTGGAATTCGGAGTTCAAATTATAGTTCGTTGCGTTCGCGTGAACTCTAACCGTTTTTATTCGCGTACTTTCACAGCTGTGAGTATGGGGTTACGAGCTCGAATGCTTTTTTCCTAAGCGGCAAAGCCGTTTTTTGTTCTGTTAATTCACTACCAGTTGATTTCATTTCTTTAGACCTTGCTTATTTTAAAAACCACACTACCACACTACAACAATACTGAAGAATTACGATGCCGTCGCCTAATAAATACATGCAGATGTAAACCTCACTTCCGTTGCCTTTTGGGTTTACATCCATATTTATTTCATATTAAGCGAGCCATTGGCTTCAGTGGTATGCCCCTTGGAGGGGGAGGGGAGTTGGGGGGGGGGGGGGGGGGGGGGGGGGGGGGCGCGCCTGGAGCGTGTGGGCAAGTGCTTCTCCCAACCCCAAGATCCGAAGTTGAGAGTAAAATATGGCAAATTAGGCATTTATTGCAATTGAAAGAATTCTGAAAAAAATTGGTTTTTTAAGCGTTTCACAAGCGCTCTGCTGAAAGTGAATTTGTTTGCGGGGCTCCGAGCAAGCACACACCCCCCTCCTTATTAAACCACTCATCTATATTTTCTGATTTCTTTATGACTTCCTTTTTTATTCGCCCCCCCCCCCCCACGTGCATACTTCGTCACTGTTTGGGTTTCTCTCTTTACGGAAATCGGGCCTTTGATTCGTATTCTAGAAAAGAACGCGTAGTATTAGTTAGCAGCAGACACAAACAGATTCCTTCCACGAAAGAAAGACCAGTTCTGGTTGTGTGCGACGCTAACAATTATACGTATAGACCTTGAGGCATCCGTTGACCGTTGTAGCTTCGTCTCATTGTAGTTTCGCAAGTTGCATTTCAGAGTGAAAAATGATAAGAAACATTACAGCTTCCTTCCAGCTACAACATCATCTGCTTCCAAGATTTACAAATTCACGAAACGAGAAAAAAACCTCCGGTAATTCCAATTGCATCACACAGAATTAAAAATGTCTTCGTAAAACTAAAATTACAAAAGTAAGCTTTAGAAAGTTTTTTTTTTTCTCTCAAGAATAAACCTTAGACACCAATAGCTTCATCATATTACAGAAGACGGGCAGAAAATTGATAGCTATTCTACGAAGTGTGATAGCCTACTAAACTGTAGTCGACAGCATTAATCCGATTAATCTATTCCGTAATAATGTGACCAGCGATATTATTTTCCCCTGTGGGCTACGTAATCTCCAGTTTTGGGTATAAAATCACCAGACCGATGCATAATTTCGGTGCAGACCTCAGAAGACATCTATTGCTCCTGTTTAGAAACTTCAGTCATGTTCACTTCATCTACATTTCGATTTTTCTTGGCGTTTGCTGTCATCTTAACGATATCTGGGTAAGATATTTTATGAAATAAGCTCAAATAGTTGTGTACGGTAGAAAAATTGAAAAAAGAGCAGTGCGTGTGGCCGTAACATACAAGGAGGGCTTCTATGTTTACGGTTTGGCTAATCATTGTATGTGTGCGTATTTTAGTGCGTAGTGCTCTGCTAACTGCTAACGACGCTGGCGCAGCAATACTGCGCATGCGCCAAGTTACCTATAATCGAAACAGAAACTTATTACGCAAAACGGGCTTGTTCCACGCTCTATTGATTAAGGTAATTTGAGTACTTACGAACGCTGATCAGCTGTTTGTTGATTTTAAAAATTAACATGATACATTTGAATTTTAAAGGCCTATCGTTTAAAAACCAAAGACTTAAGGGATATACCTCCCAGCGCCATTTTTCTCGATTCTCCACATCAAGTACGGCCCCAAAGATCTATTTACTTACCGTTAGTCTTTCCTAGCTAAAAATCCTTTTTTAAATGTAGCGTCTAGAAGATTTTCTGTTGAATATAATGGAACTTTACTTATACGATGCTTTGCGCTAACAATAACCATGACTGCATGTACTGATTTGCTAATAATTACCATGAGATCAAAAATCTAAAAGCGTAATGTGGTAAAAATTAAAATTATTTATTCTAATAGATCGCGGAAGCAAAATTATATGACACTAGCCTAGAAAATTATAAGTTAATGATTTTAAAATACGAGGATCATTCCGGTTTGTGACGATACGATTAATGTGTTGATGCTGATTCGTCTATTAGGCCACAATGCCAAATGTGACAGTAGCTATACGTTCTTCGCTGCGAAGTACAGCTACTATCTCAGATGACCTTAGTGTTCGTATATGCTTGGTAGGCGATCAGCGCGAACTGTTAAGGCAGGCGGAATATTATACGGCAGACCGGGTGTCCCTTTAACTGTCTTATGCAGAAGGTAATCTCAGCTATAAATTTCTATTACTAGTCTACAACTGCGAACGCGGTAAAACAGAAATTAAAGAAACTTACTTCTCTTCTGATAGTAGAAACAAATAACTAACTCGAAGGAGCCAACTACCAGTCCATCAAGATAGATCCTTTAGTTCGTTGTTTATTTGACTCTAGTACCAGGGATAGCAGTGGTATTTAGCAACAGCTATCTCTATTATATAATCTAAAAACAGTAACCATCAGAATTGCCAGTTACAAATGTGTTAATTTTTAAGCTAATTTTACGTTTTAGTCACAATTGTCAGCGTTTAGGCCTAATTTACAACTTTTATTTCGTAAGTAGCAACTAACGGAGATTTGGGTTTTATACAGTAAGCCTATTCATTTTTGCAACACGGTATGCCTCGGCGCACACAATTACAGTGTTACAACGTAATGCACAACGTAGTCTAATATAGATCAGTGGTAGTAGGGAAGGGACAGGAGAAACGCTGCGGCAGCGACTCGTAGAAACTGTTGACGTTGCCATGGTAACGTGATTTTAGATCTAATTTTCATTTTTTAGGCCTAATTTTTTTAACGGCAGCTTTAGTTTTGTAACTAGCAGATAGGCCTAATGGAGAATTTGATTCGATCGTAAGCCTATTCATTCGTGTAACAATGCGACAAGACTCTTTTAAAGGCACATAAATCCCTCCGTTCTGGCCGCTTTATTCTGCGTCACCTACGCTAAAATATAGTTCAAACGACCGCAGCGCGCATTGCTCTAGACACTAGTCATACTTATTTCGGGGCCGCTGCAACGTGACACATCGAACGACCAAGTCGCAAACTTGAGCGAAGGATTAATTATCCTTCCTCCAGGGCCGCGGCTTGCCAGCGATGTGGCGGGAGTTATATACCGCTCGGACCGAGCCGTTCAAAACAAGCCTAATAACATTCACGCGCCACTACTGACATCTGCATCGTACCCTTAGACCAGCAAATGAAAGGTAAATCAGTTTATATAAAACTATTTCCGGTAATGTATCGAGTGAAACTGTTAAAATATACCGGAGGGAGTTATGTGCCTTTAAACGAAGCTAAAATATTTTTGTTTTTACGGCTGCGTTAACACAAATCTTTAGGATTTCAATTCGACGATGAAATGTTATTATTTAATTTAGTTACGTCGAAGAAGTCTATTAGCTATATAGAGGCAACGATGTTTTAATTTGCCATGTTATTTAACTAACTTTTGACACTGAATCGAACGTTGTAAACAGTGGTCGTCAATTTCTGGTACCGTTGCGAAGTTGAAAAAAGCGACGGACGGACGGACGGACAAAGTCGTTGCAATAGTCTTCTCAGCCGGTACGGCTGTACAGAAGACTAAAACGAACTTGGGTCAACCAAAGAAGAACGATAATTGGTAGGATAATTGTGTCGATTAATCTTCGGGGTCAACATCAACCAATCCACGTACAATAGTAAATGTTAGACGATGGTCTGCATGAAGCCTCCTAGCTCAATGGAGCCCATACCCAGACATGCAAGTCTGCGATCATAAGTCATATCGTGCATGGCTGGTAAGTACTTAGTAATAGCCCGCTGAACGGATGCTTTATGTCCTAAATAAGATGGAGGTTCCAGACCTGACTACAATATTCAACAAGCGGTCTGACATACGTCTTAAAAGCCATTACTAAAGTTGTTCTGTCCCCAGAAACAAAGCATAATTCCTGATCATATGTGCAATGCGTTAATTAGAATATAATATATTAGTGCTTAAAAATAAGCAGGGAGCCTAAAACGGGCAAAGAACACTAAGAATGGTTCCAAACAAAGTAGGAAATAATTTGAAACAGTAGGAAAATAATAAACGGTTCTAAACAAAAAAGTAAGTAATGACAAAGTAGGAGGAACTCTATGACCCCCTACCGGCACATTTAAATTGGTCGGTGGCGGCGCGCAACTTTGCTTCTTTCTGAGGTACTGATCTTATACAGAAGGAAATCCTGGCAAAGTTAGGGTAGTGTGACAGACGACCAGGCTACTTCACCCACTATGGAATATATTATAAACTCTGACCTATAATTCGGTCCAGAGACGGTCACAATTTTCAGAATTTGATCCTGTCCAGTATAAGACTTTTTTTTCCCTACTAAAATGTCTCTTAAAGTTCAAAATGTAACTGGTTATATCTGTACAAGGAGTCTATTGTCAGGAGACAAATACAAAAACTACTTGAAATATTCGGCACAACCTATGAACAGGGTGGCATGTTACCTGGAAAACCGGGAAAATTCAGAGAATTTATCAAGTCTGGAAAATTCGGGGAATTTGGTTAATATATACTAAAAATCAGGGAATTTAAACATTTTCACCTATTAAGTCTCTTTCACCTATAAAAAAAATAGCTAATTCGAATTTAGTTTTTTACTTCTAAAACCTTCACTTTATTTCAGTTAAAACTTCAGTCTTTTTGTTTCATTTCGATAAAGTGAAAACTCCTTAGGCCTAAGTAATATAGGACGTTAAGTGCACGGAGCGTTTCTAGTTTTGTTCAGATTACGGGCTTTCCCCACTCTTTACCAATACCAGTTAGGGCAGTGCAATTTTTCATTTAGCACAGCTATCTCATACAGCTATTGCAGTTTCAGTGAAGAGTGAAATGTGAAAAACATTTTTTTAGTCCTGTACTGCACCATCCATTGGCCAAAAAAAAATCAGGGAAACGTGTCAGTATTGGTCTGAAAAACCTGGAAAAATCAGGGGAAATGTCAGTATTGGTCTGGAAAACCAGAAAAAATCAGGGAAAAGTGTCAGTATTGTCTGAAAAACCTGGAAAAATCAGGGGAAAATGTCAGTATTGGTCTGGAAAACCACAAAAAAATCAGGGAAAGTGTCAGTATTGGTCTGAAAAACCTGGAAAAATCAGGGAATTTCATCATGAGCTTTTGAACGCAACCCTGAGGAAGGTATAGTATAAGTATAGTGATGTTTAAGTTGCTCTTTGAAGAAGTTATCATAATATATTAATAAAATCAATAAATATCAATAATATCGGATCTCGCTTAGCGTTTTAATTATACAAATTGTTCTCTCAACAGGCATAACCACTCTATTTCGTTCACCGGTTACCTTGTTTTAAATAAGATTTTTTTTTTTTTTGCAGACTTAGCAATGCAGACGAAACACACAATGCTACTGAAATTATCAATCAATGCAGCGGTGAGTAATTTTTCCTTTCATTTATTTATTTCGTACATCATTCAAACGTTCAGATTTAATCAGCCATGTACTAGGACTCCTTTTATTATCTCTTTGTCGAATTTAAAATTGCTCGAAAAATTGCTTGTTGCCATCCTCTTTGTCGTTGATTAGGCTACAAACTTTTTACATATATTTATTTATTTATTTGTTTATCTACAGTTAGCATGTATGAGAGCTAGTGCCAATGCACAGTTCGCATCATCCTATACCAGCCGTCGCATTACACATATTTCCCACTCAAACGGCAATTAATCTGTGGGCTCTAAATTTGTACTTGGCATAGTAGAGGAAAAAAGATTGACTGACCTACAATTTTCAGGATCAATTTAGTTCACTGTACTTTACTTTCATCAGAAGGTTAATTGGACTTGATTTCAACAACATTGTAACTTTTAGTCGATCCTCGGAGCACTATACACAGAAATAAAAAGGGGCAATACTTCACGAACTTTTTTTCCGGTCCATAGACATTTTTTAAAGCAGTTATTTCTCCACATTTTGAGAAACGAGGTATATACGTCCAAGAAGACTTACAAGGGGCCATAGTTTCCCAAAGAATAAAGTACAAAACATAGATTAGGCCAAGGCTTGTCAACCAAACTTTTGTCACGTGGAGAGGGGGGGGGGGGGGTCTTTAAGAATTTCACTGAAAGATTGCTGTTCGTTTTAGCCTACGTGTTTGCAACTCCATGTGCATCTTTGATCTCATCAGTAGTTACCGTAGCTGGTCTGCAATTGGCTGTGGGTTATAAAAACATTTGCCTTCCTATATATAGTTGGCCAAGATGATCATAATTTCATGCGAAGCAACAGTCATTTATTTTTCGGCATAAAGATAAATAAAACAATAAAACAAAAACTTTACAAACAAAATCCCATTGGTTTTTTGTTGTAAAGTTGCTGTTTTATTTATTGTGACCGAGGGAGTAATTTCTATCCCGAAAAATAAATGACTGTTGCTTCGTACGAATTGTGGTTAGTCTTGGCCTACCAGAAAGGCACATATTTTTTATAATTGTTCCAACCACACAGTAAATCAAGGCTGTGTTTTTTTCTGAGCTTATTCCTAAAGGTATTCGTTCCAGCGGTTGTCAGTTTGACTATCAGAACTACAGGAGAGCCAGAAATATACGTTAAAAAGACGATCAGAACAATGCTAAGCTTCATGCTTTCTGTCTATACCATCGTAGCCTGTTCCTAAAACCCTGTTTTGGTTCACTCGTTTTCCACAAACAATCTTTCCTTGGGTTACCTTTTCTCCCTCCATAGAAATGAAGCTTCATGAGCGGCGTCACGAGCACCTTTAACAAGTTGGTTTCTTCTAGGATTGTTAATACTCCTTTTCCATCTAAATAACACTTAAATAAACAAAATTATTTTCCTTAATAAGACAAAAATCGCTGTAAACATTCAAATATTATAAAGGAAAATTGGTAATAAGTCCCCAGCGAAAATTATACTCTATACTAGAATAATTTAGTATAGTAAGCCATCTTCATACACTTACGTTTCATTCAAGTGACGTGACCCAGATTTGAATTGGCAAACTAGTCCATCACCGTCTTTACTGGTATGG